>JARVZY010005771.1:0-28542 GCA_030686995.1 Artemisia argyi
AAAGGTGAAGAATGGTTAAAAAAGACAGCAGAATCCTGCACAATCACAGCTGCACTCATTGTTACAATAACTTTTGCAGCAGCCATTACTGTTCCAGGTGGACTTTGTGATAGTATAGAAGAAAACGGACTTTGTAATGGAGATGGTATACAAGGATTACCTATTCTTAGAGGAAAAGACGCTTTCACTGTATTTGCGGTCTCGAATGCTGCCTCATTGTGCACATCTACTGTTTCCTTGCTGTTCTTTTTATCCATTCTAACATCACGTTATGCAGAGAAGAATTTTCTCCGCATATTACCTAGGAAATTAATGTGTGGCCTGGTGATGCTATTCTTTTCAGTAGCAACCATGCTTGTAGCCTTCGGTGCAACTCTGTATCTTATGTATGCCAAGGAAAAAACATCAACCAAAATTTTAATAGCTATAGCTACAGGAGTGCCAATACTCGTCTTTGTGGTGTTACGCTTAGACTTGCTTTTGAGGATCTTGTTTTCAACACATTCTATGTTCCTCAGACTAAAGTTACAATGGTTTTGGACGACTCTTTCATTGGACATGTTCAGTGTAGACACTTGGAAGAAATTATTAACACCGTCTAGTGACGAAATGTTTTACTGTTGTGTTTAATTAGGTGCACTGCTTTATTTCATTAATGTATTTTTCTTGTTTTGTTTCATTAATTTCATTAAGGTATTTCTATGATGTACACCTATGGCGCTGTGAGAAAAGGTGAATGGTAACTCTTTATGTAGTTTATTTTGAAATTTTCTATATTCAATTTTATTGTGATATAATAATATGTCTGTAGGTATGGTCAACGAAATGGTCGTCAACGAGACAAGTGGGCAAGACCACTTGTCTTGCCCACAGCTGGGTAGACATGCTCCTCAAATCTGAAGCTAACTATATAGAACATACAAATATGATTACAAAAACTGTTTACACCCTTAAAACCAACTATAGATTGTAACCGTTCATAACATGTTTATAATGTCTCGAAACAACAATTTTGTGGATATGCGATACATGAGTTGCGATCGTGTGAAAAGTAGGAGTAGAAGCGTACTTTCTACAAAGTTTAAAAAGCCTCTTCATCCCATCGCGTGTCCACATCTTTCCAATGTATCACTTTCTTTATCATCTCCTCTCTCATGACCTAAGCAGCAGGAGCATCAACAGCAGGAGTGTTAGGAAGAGGTGTCTCAATGATGTCCAACTTTCCTTCATACTTGAAGATAATCCTCAAGTTCCTGTGCCAAGGAAGTTCATACAGGTGAGTTTCTCCTTCTCAATCAAAGAACGTAGAAAGCATTCATACTTTGGTTTGGTGCAGTCATCTACACAAATAAAGTCCATTCAGTATTTTCGGTATTCAGTTTAGATAAATTAGTTACCTATGTATTGAGTTTATAGAGAGAACATATTTGTGAAGAATGATTGTTATTGATAGAAATGAAATTGTATCTGTTACATTAAACCCAATTGGGTATTTATACTACTTACCGTTACAAAATATCTAGTTAAGATACAGAAAATATCTAATCTACATCTTGTTACATTAAGTCATACTTCTACTGAGTAAGATCTTCATCTTGTGTTGACTTTGTGGATGTCTTCGTATGGAGTTGACTCTGCTTCCTGAGTGTTTGGAACTCTGTATGACAACATCCCCCACGCAAATTGGCATTGTGTAAGGATTACACAATCCCAACTTGGACAAACAGTTGTAATGAAGTGGTTTAGAAAGTCCTTTAGTTAATATATCAGCCACTTGTTTGGTTGGAACATAGGTTGGCAAAATGAGACCTTCTCTGACTTTGTCCATGAGAAAATGGCAGTCTATCTCTATGTGTTTTATTCTGGCATGTTGTATAGGATTGGAAGCAAGTGAGATAGAAGAGACATTGTCAGAGAAGATGGGTGTAGGAGTAGTAACCTTGACCTGAAATTCCTTGAGTAAGCACCTGAGCCAAGTGACTTCACATGTAGTATCTGCTAGTGCTCTGTACTCTGCTTCAGTAGATGATCTAGAGACCACAACTTGTTTCTTAGATTGCCAGGATATGAGATTAGGACCAAGAAAAACTCCATAACCAGTGACTGATCTCCTAGAAAATGGGCAACTTGCCCAGTCACTGTCACAATATACTGTCATATGTAGATTGTTGTGAGCAGGAAAGAACAACCCTTGAGTCATTGTTAACTTCACATATCTGATAGTTTTGATAAGAGCTTTCATGTGAAGAGTGGTAGGACCTTGTAGAAATTGGCTCAATGTTTGAGCTGCAAATGCTAAGTCAGGTCTTGTGATTGTGAGATAAAGAAGTTTACCAACCAGTGTTCTGTATTGTGATGGGTCAGGTAATGGATCACCATCATGCATAGTTAACTTGAGGATAGGATCAAGTGGTATGGCTGAAGGTTTTATGTCAAGTAAACCAACATGTTTAACAAGCTCCATAGCATATTTTCTTTGGCTCATGGCAAGACCAGTAGAGTTTCTGAGGAATTCTATACCCAAGTAGTAGTGAAGTGGCCCTAAGTCTTTGATGCTAAACTCTGGTGCAGGCTTGCTTTGATGTCCTGAATCACTTGTCTGTTGTTGCCTGCTACTAGGATATCATCCACATACACCAAGAGAGCAGTGAAACTGTTGTCTTTTGTAAGAGTGAAGAGAGAAGTGTCAACATAGCTTTGTTTGAAACCTTGTGAGATGAGAAAAGATGTGAGCTTTTCAAACCATTGCCTATTGGCTTGTTTGAGTCCATAGAGTGATTTTTTAAGCTTGCAGACTGAGTTAGGTGGGAAGTTGTGAGAGTAGCCTTGTGGAATTTGCATATATACTTACTCATGTAAGTCACCATGTAGAAATGCATTGTTCACATCAAGTTGTTCAATGATCCAATTGTTGTGCACTGCAATAGCTAATAAAGCTCTCACTGTAACCATCTTTGCCATTGGTGAAAATGTTTCTGTATAATCAACTCCTTCTTTTTGATGAAATCCTTTAGCCACCAGCCTTGCTTTATACCTCTCAATAGAGCCATCAGCATTGAACTTGATTCTGAATACCCATTTGGAGCCAATAGGTGTTTTGCCTGCTGGTAGGGTGACTATGATCCAAGTTTCATTCTCCTCTAAAGCTAATATTTCCTTATTCATTGCTTCAATCCATTTGGGGTGTTTTGATGCTTGAAGATATGTTGTTGGTTCAGTGATGTGATCAAGTGCATTAATGAAGTGATGTGATTTAGATGATAAATTAGAATAGTTAATGAAGTGATTGTGATGGTGTTTAGATGATGTTGTGTTGTGGACTGTGGACTTAGGAAGTATATAATCTTTGAGTTTTACAGGTTGGTGTTTCGTTCTTGTGGATGTCTTTTTTGGAGGGGTGGTGGTGTTGGAGGTGAAGGTAGATCAGCTGGATCAGTGTTGGATTGATCAGAAGTTGGTGTGTTTATGGGTGGTGATGTGGATGAGGTAGAAGATGTTGTGTAACAACCGTGGTTTTAGCAGGTCAGTTTGACTGATAGTCTTGACTCGGTTGACGTTTGGTTGGTGTGTATTAGGTGTTTGTAGTAATATAGAAGTGATATAGGTGAGTTTTAGCACTAAATCCCTTTGCGTAAATGGTTTTATTGTGATTTGGAAAGTTTGGAATTTGGGAAAGTTCATTTTGATCACCTTTATGGTGTAGAAATGACTTGTGTAGTTTTGGTATTTTGTGATTTTACGTAACAAGTTTTCGTTCAAGTGTTTGAGCGTTAGTGAGTTATGAGGAGTTTGTTTTTATGAGTTATAATTCAAAAAGAGTGTGAAATTCTATTTTTGGAAACTTTGTTTTGAAAATGATTATTTTCCGGTTTGTCGTAAAATTTAGGTTTATCGCGAAAGATGTTAGGTTTTGTTTCGGGAGTTTATAAAATATGAAAAGTATGAGGTTTTGAGTGTAATAATTAATTTAATAAAATATATATATATATATATATATATATATATATATATATATATATATATATATATATATATATATATATATATATATATATATATATATAAGGAAAATCGATTTAGGGGGATAAGGGAAAAAAGGAAACCAAATTTGAGTCCAATTAAAACACCTAATGATAAGGATTATCCATAAATAATATATAAACAAACCCCAACACCCCACAAGCGTTTTTTGGGAGTTCTTGGTCGTTCATGGGAGGCCAAGGAAGAAGGAAAAATTAGGGTTTATAGTTTTGAGGCTAAAATCAAGAATCAAGGTAAAATCTTTAAACCCTATGTTCAATTGTTTGATTAATTATTGGAATTCATGTAATATTATTTATGATGGATCTAGGGTTTTTAAACTTCTGTAAATTATTGAAGTAAAACATGTTAGGATGATTAGATGTTAATATTATGGGTAATGGTTAAGGGAATTGAGCGTTAAACGCGTTAGATTATGTGTTAGGGTTTGGACAGATTTGTAAGGCTGTAAAGATGTAAGTGTATATAACAGATGGTGATGAGTTAAGTCACGAATTTTAAGTCTAAATTGAAGTATAATGAAAGAGCTTTCCAAAAAGTCCAGCCACGATCAATTTTGAGGTCGGGAAGTCGGTCTTTTGATTTTTCTTTGTTAAGGTGTCAAAGCTGTCAAACCGGGACAAATTTTGGGTAAAAGTTTGAGGGTGGCATGTGGTTGTAAAAGTGGTATTTTGACTTGGTCTTCTGGAATAGTTAAGTTTTAGGTTATATTAGACTACCACGAAGAGGATTCGCGATAAAAATTGTGGAAGTAATTATTAAAAATCAAAACTTTTTGGTGTGCGTTCAGATCCGAATTTGAGTAGTTGACAAGTTTGAATTTTCTATGAGTACTTGTGTGTGTTATTGGTCCATGGCCTTCTGGGATTAGCTTCTATGATTATGAGAGACCATGGTAAATTTTTGGTGTGAGTTGTTGAGCTTTATTTGTCTTGATTTTATGTGAGTGAATGTACTAAAAAATTCTGCGTTTTCTGAGTTTTAGAGTGCAAGGGATTTAGTGAGTATTAAGTTATGGTAGTGGTTAGTGTAGTGTCTAGGAGATCCATGGTGGGTCATATGAGTCTTAGACATCCATCATATATGTATTACATGGGTTGTAGCTTTTAGCTTGACCTTGTGTAATATGGATTATTTTTGTGTGCTATAGATTGTGAATTGTTTTGTGGAAGCTGCGGAGTTTAAGGTGAGTTCATAGTCCCATATTTTTACTTTGTTTTAAACTTGGGATGGGAATGATTCTTGTCTTAAATGATTTGATTTATTGTGATTATGTGTGTGGTATTAAAGAGCTTGGGCTTATAATGTTATCGTATGCATGCTATGTGTGATATTTGTTGTGTGAATGTTTATGGGATCCAATTAGGAGGATGTTATCCTATTACTCGCACATGCGACCTAATTGATGTTTGATATGTTTGATGGGATCCAATTAGGAGGATGTTATCCTGTTACTCGCGTATGAGTCCTAATTGATGATTATGGGGTCGGAGGACACGAGCCGTCCTAATGTTTGCTTTATGAGTGTTGTTGCCTTTGCGTGTGGATATGGAATTGTGAATGCATGTAGCTATATGATAACTATAATTATTTGTCCAGCTATATTTTGTAATCACAGTGAATTTGGTTGCCTTGTGTGTTGAGTCTAAAACCTATGAATCTCACCAACATTATGTTGACATTTTAAGCATCATTTTCAGGTGAGCTTTCTAAGGATAAGATAGAAGGATGTGGATAGACGAGACCTTAGTTGCATTGGAAGTGGTTTATCATCTGTGTTTGGATTTATGTTTTGATTTGGTTATTTTATTTTGGGGTATTGTTACAGCACTTTGTGTTTGTACATTGCTCTATTTATGTGCATGTAGTTGTTCTCTATGTAGACACTAGGTGTTGTGATGATATCCATGAAGTGACACCCGCGCGTTTCCGCCGTGGCGGGGTATGACAGATTGGTATCAGAGCCTTGGTTATAGAGACTTAGGTGGTTGAACCTAGACTATAACTTAGGAGTCCCTCATATAGTTGCATTTAGGATCTATGTGTAAGTATAGTATTTTATATGTCTATTTTCCTATATTTATGAGATGTTTTATTGAGTTTCGGACGTCTATTTTATCTCCTATACGTATTATTATATATATCGACTTTATTATATTGTCTTCCACGAGTAAGATGCTTCGTTGGACTGTCGTTGTTGCTATCGGATGCGAGAGAAGTGGTAGGATGAAGCGGACTAACCGCAGAATCCGAGTTTTCGATAACATGTATCTATGTTCGGACAAGGAGAGGACGTTTATGGGAAATGTTGGTGGAGAAGAAGTGGAGAGGTTTGGAACCACGGTGACTTCTGGAGATGGAGCCATTACCAAATACCCTTGGTAGTGTCCTCACTTCACATAGGAAGGAGATGTGGTTTAGTCTAAACCTCGTGATTTGTATGCGCTTATGAATCATGTGGAATTGGAAGAAAAGAATAGAGATGGTTTTGCATGTTATCGACTACCTCAACATGTAGGAAACATGAATGGGTGGTTGAGTAAAGATGAAAGGGAGTTAGGATGGAATGGTGTGGATTCGGATCTAGAGTCCACAGCGAGTAGTAAGTTGAATTGATCTGAGTGGGGAGATAAGTGCAAGAGTGGAGTTGAGCCATTATGCGACGTCTTTTGTTTTGTGTTATGTTTTGGAATTTGTATACCGTCTTTTGCCGTCTGGAGCCATGTTGGAGCGTGATTACTCTTGGATATTGGGCCGACCTTATCCAAGTGATTTTGATTATAGAGTTTACGTGATCGATGGAATTGTTCCATGTGAGATGATTGTTTGCGACGTCTTTTGTTTTTGTTTGCGTGATTGTTTGCATGATGTGTTGTCATAGGAGGGAGTACACTTATGAAAGGGGGCATAGATAATTATGGTGGCCAACATAATTATACATGCGTCACAACACAAGTGGACTTGCAAGTATGATAGCATGGATTGCATGGTGTATTAGGTGCTATGTGATATATGTGTGTTATCATTGAGATGTGTGGTTTTGGAAGTAAGTGTGCATGTGAAATAGGCTTATAACTATGGTCGCGAACATAATTATAAGGGTATCACACACGTGGACTTGTGACCATTATTGCATTGATTGATGTTTGTTGTTATATGTTGTGGTAGATGGTATGTGATATCATGTTGGTGATGACTGTATGATTAGAGAAGTATTCTGTTAACCGTTTGGGCAGTCGTGATATGTTGGGGTGTGTAGGTGGTGAGATTCTATCCTACCTATCATATGCTGATACCTCAATTATCAGTGGGGTACTTATGTTGTGATAGGTTGATTCATTTGCTAGACATTTCGTTTGTATACCTAATTCTTAGGTTGGCATTCCTATTCGTACCATGATGGTACATATGCCATATTCTTTCTCTTTGACGCCGTGATAGGTGTTGGGTAATCGAATTCGTTTTGTTGGATACTGGTTCGTTTATTTGATTATTCCATACATTCATTCCTCGGATGAATGTTATGCTATTCTTCAAGTATTGTTGGTTCGTGACGAGTTGGTGTGGATATTTGATCCCTCATTTACACACACCAACTGAATTTTGTGACATGTTTTGTGATCCGTTAGTATCGGTGTTTTTCTATGATTTTGGTTTGATCGTTGTACGAATGAGTCTGTAAGTTCATCGTTTGGTTTGCAATGTATTTGCGTGAGTGTTCACTGGTATGAGTTCGTTTGAGGATTATTTTGATTACGGAATTCTTCAATGTCTTTCGCGTTCGATTAAGAGGTTGTGTTAGAGTCTTTATGGCATTTTACAAATTCGTTTTGGGTATTTGAAGGTCGTTTGATGAAAACTAATATATTTATGGGAAATGAAGTGTGAACATAAAAATGGTTATGTTGATGCCTTACATAAAATGGTTTATATGTATTTTATAAAAAAAGATGTATAAGTTTAAGATATGTCTTGTAAAAAAAAAAACGGTGTTCATTTGTTTTTAGAAAGGTTGAGTAAGGGAATAAGAACTGTCTATGGTTCTCATTTGCCAAACTTGTTATGTATTTGGTTCATTGAGTATTTCTTTCGTTGAGGTACGCTTGTGGATGTTTTATTGGTGCGTGTATTTTATATTTTCTTTGTATGGGTTTTCATGAACATTTTATCCGTGTCTACTTTTATTGGGGGAAAATTTCTCATTGTGTTTTACTAGCTTTGATTTTGATGTTCGTTACTTCGTTAGTTGGTAATTCGTACCCCTTTTTGAGTTCGTTGATATACATTTTAGTTCGACCGGTTTCATGGTTCGCGTCGTTTACTTAAGATAGATTGTCGTTTTGATTATCAATTTGTTCGTTGAAGAAGAAGAGGATGTTGCCAAGTTGTTCAAGTGAGAGGTTTAGCTTCCAGATATACGTTCTTCGGATTGCGTGGGCATCGCGGAGGTAGAAGATCCATAAGAGAAACTATGTGATGCATGACTTAGAGCTTGGGAGTAGAACTTGGAGATGATATTTTATGGAGCAAAGAGTGTGGTCTACCCAGATCATAAGAATCTTTAGCATATATTTGACAAGAGGTTAATATATGTTGAAGAGAAGTTGGGTGTGGAATTTCTCAGTGACTACGATTGTCTGATTCGCTATCGTCAAGGAAGGGAGGACATCGTGGTAAGAGCGCTGAGCGGGAGTGAACGAGTGAAACTTGGATGTTTGTGAGCAATGATTATGATAATTCAGTTCGGAGTTAAGAGGATGATACTGACAGCTTAGAGAGAGAGAGAGAGGTTCAAGGATGAGAATAGGTATGAAGAATGATTACTTGGTTTAGATCAGTAAATGGAAAGGAACGAAGATGGAGGAATGTACTTTGCGGACCAGCTATTGATTTCATTAAGAGGAAGCATAAGGACATCAATCATGCAAGGTATTTGATACATCCAAGAATGGATAAGACATATTATTACCTTAGCAAGAGATGTATGGAGGAGTTGGTGAGAGTTTTCGCTCGGTGAGTTGGTAAAGAGCCATGGGGTGTCGCGTTGATCATCAAGAAACATGATAAAATACTTACTTCGCGATAGTGGTAAACGTGTTATAGAGTCTTGAGAACGCGT
This sequence comes from Artemisia argyi, assembly GCA_030686995.1. Classification (NCBI taxonomy): domain Eukaryota; kingdom Viridiplantae; phylum Streptophyta; class Magnoliopsida; order Asterales; family Asteraceae; genus Artemisia; species Artemisia argyi. Next base: position 9,161 of record JARVZY010005771.1, read on the forward strand.
ATGAAGATGAGTACGACTTATCGTTCTTAAATGAATGGATTAAATGAGCGTACAAATCAAGCGTTGGATGATATGATGAGTGCATGGAAGTGTTTGAGTTTGGAGGAAGCTGGGGTATGTATTTGTCCTTAGCTGAGTTCTCCTATATCAACAATTATCATTCTATTATCGAGTATGTGTCGTGTGAAAAATTGTATGGAAGGTAATGTAGGTCACCTGTTCTATGGGCAAAGGTTGGAACAAGCCAACTAATTGGTCCTGAACTAGAACGAGAGGCTACGAATAAGGTTTTCTGGCTAAGGAAAGACTTAAGGCAGCAAGAGATCGCCAAAAGAGTTATGCGGGTTATTGCCGTAAGCCTTAGAGTTTGGTGTTGGTGATCTTGTGAGGTTAAAAGTATCTCCTTGGAAGGGTGTTGTGCGTTTCGGTAAGAAAGGCAAGCTAGCACCGAGATACGTAGAACCATTTGAGATTTACGGAAAGGATTGGATTTGAGACATATCGGTTGAATTTGCCTGAGGAGTGAATTAGAGTGCATGATACGTTTCACGTATCTAATGGAGAGAAGTGTCTGGCGGATACTAGTCTGCATGTGCCATTAGATGAGATTAAGGTTGACAAGACCCTCCGTTTTGTCAAGAAGCCTATTAAGATTATGGATCGAGATGTTAAGGGTTTGAAGTTTGGTGAGATAGCGTTGGTAAAGGTATGGTGGTCTTCTAAGCATGGTCCTGAGTTTACTTGGGAACGTGAGGATCAAATGTAATTACTGTTTTGTTTTATGGGTATTTGTTATTTGTGAGTGCGTCTTGCGGTTACTATTTGGCTTTTCATTTGGTTCGAAAGTATCGTACTTATCTGTAAGAAGTCGTTCGGATCTTTAGTGTTATTGATCGGGGAGTGTATCTATTTGCGTGTATCGTTGGAGTGACAGGATGTTTTCTATCGTGTGAATTCGAGTATTTAGTCGGTTCACATTTTTGCGATTTTTTTTCTCTGTGATTTTATAGCGTGGTATTTATCCACTCAAAAATCCATAAATTTCCTTTTGCTGTTGTGAGTGGTGACTATACTAGTTGAAATCTCGGGTCGCGATTTCCCTAAGTGGGGGATGATGTAACAACCGTGGTTTTAGCAGGTCAGTTTGATTGATAGTCTTGACTCGGTTGACGTTTGGTTGGTGTGCATTAGGTGTTTGTAGTGATATAGAAGTGATATAGGTGAGTTTTAGCACTAAATCCCTTTGCGTAAATGGTTTTATTGTGATTTGAAAAGTTTGGAATTTGGGAAAGTTCATTTTGATCACCTTTATGGTGTAGAAATGACTTGTGTAGTTTTGGTGTTTTGTGATTTTACGTAACAAGTTTTCGTTCAAGTGTTTGAGCGTTAGTGAGTTATGAGGAGTTTGTTTTTATGAGTTATAATTCAAAAAGAGTGTGAAATTCTATTTTTGGAAACTTTGTTTTGAAAATGATTATTTTCCGGTTTGTCGTAAAATTTAGGTTTATCGCGAAAGATGTTAGGTTTTGTTTCGGGAGTTTATAAAATATGAAAAGTATGAGGTTTTGAGTGTAATAATTAATTTAATAATATATATATATATATATATATATATATATATATATATATATATATATATATATATATATATATATATATATATATATATATATATATATATATATATATATATATATATATATATAGTGAGACTTTCTTACGAGAACCATCTTATCTGCGAGAACTGAGAGAACCACCAAAAACATACACGCACGCCTTCAATAATTGTATTTTTGCACATATGTTCTAAAAACAACATATATGTTTTAAAAAAAAACATAGTTGTTCTAAAGAATTTGATAAGAAATTGGAAATACAAAATTTTTCTTTAAAGGCGTGCATGTATGTTCTTATAAGGCGTGCAATGACAATATGCGGCCGTGTGTAAGGTTTTTGTGAAAAAAGAGGATGAGTTCATAATGATATTGAAGAACATAGGTGGATTCTTACGATTATTAATGATTTGCATATATTTTTATTTTTTTTAAAAAGGTGTGCATGTATGTTTTTTGTGGTTCTCTCAGTTCTTGCAGATAAAATGGTTCTCGTAAGAAAGTCTCCCTATATATATATATATAAGGAAAATCGATTTAAGGGGATAAGGGAAAAAAAGAAACCAAATTTGAGTCCAATTAAAACACCTAATAATAAGGATTATCCATAAATAATATATAAACAAACCCCAACACCCCACAAACGTTTTTTGGGAGTTCTTGGTCATTCATGGGAGGCCAAGGAAGAAGGAAAAATTAGGGTTTATAGTTTTGAGGCTAAAATCAAGAATCATGGTAAAATCTTTAAACCCTATGTTCAATTGTTTGATTAATTATTGGAATTCATGTAATATTAATTATGATGAATCTAGGGTTTGTAAAATTCTGTAAATTATTGAAGTAAAACATGTTAGGATGATTAGATGTTAATATTATGGGTAATGGTTAAGGGAATTGAGTGTTAAACGCGTTAGATTATGTGTTAGGGTTTGGACAGATTTGTATGGCTGTAAAGATGTGAGTGTATATAATAGATGGTGATGAGTTAAGTCACGAATTTTAAGTCTAAATTGAAGTATAATGAAAGAGCTTTCCAAAAAGTCCAGCCACGATCAATTTTGAGGTCGGGAAGTCGGTCTTTTGATTTTTCTTTGTTAAGGTGTCAAAGCTGTCAAACCGGGACAAATTTTGGGTAAAAGTTTGAGGGTGGCATGTGGTTGTAAAAGTGGTATTTTGACTTGGTCTTCTAGAATAGTTAAGTTTTCTGAGTTTTAGAGTGCAAGGGATTTAGTGAGTATTAAGTTATGGTAGTGGTTAGTGTGGTGTCTAGGAGATCCATGGTGGGTCATATGAGTCTTAGACATCCATCATATGTGTATTACATGGGTTGTAGCTTTTAGCTTGACCTTGTATAATGTGGATTATTTTTGTGTGCTATAGATTGTGAATTGTTTTGTGGAAGCTACGGAGTTTAAGGTGAGTTCATAGTCCCATATTTTTACTTTGTTTTAAACTTGGGATGGGAATGATGCTTGTCTTAAATGATTTGATTTACTGTGATTATGTGTGTGGTATTAAAGAGCTTGGGCTTATAATGTTATCGTATGCATGCTATGTGTGATATTTGTTGTGTGAATGTTTATGGGATCCAATTAGGAGGATGTTATCCTATTACTCGCACATGCGACCTAATTGATGTTTGATATGTTTGATGGGATCCAATTAGGAGGATGTTATCCTGTTACTCGCGTATGAGTCCTAATTGATGATTATGGGGTCGGAGGACACGAGCCGTCCTAATGTTTGCTTTATGAGTGTTGTTGCCTTTGCGTGTGGATATGGAATTGTGAATGCATGTAGCTATATGATAACTATAATTATTTGTCCAGCTATATTTTGTAATCACAGTGAATTTGGTTGCCTTGTGTGTTGAGTCTAAAACCTATGAATCTCACCAACATTATGTTGACATTTTAAGCATCATTTTCAGGTGAGCTTTCTAAGGATAAGATAGAAGGATGTGGATAGACGAGACCTTAGTTGCATTGGAAGTGGTTTATCATCTGTGTTTGGATTTATGTTTTGATTTGGTTATTTTATTTTGGGGTATTGTTACAGCACTTTGTGTTTGTACATTGCTCTATTTATGTGCATGTAGTTGTTCTCTATGTAGACACCAGGTGTTGTGATGATATCCATGAAGTGACACCCACGCGTTTCAGCCGTGGCGGGGTGTGACATGTTGGTGTTTGACCAGTTGTTGGTGTTTGTGTGGTGGGCTCAGATGGTTAAGATGATGATTGAGGTGAAGGTGTGGTTGAAATAGGTGCAGGGTTGAAAGGGTAAACAGGTTCTGCAGTGGTGTTTGGTATAAAAGGTTTAATGGGTTCAGGATTGGTTTTGTAGAATGGAAAAACTGTTTCATCAAATGATACATTTCTGGTGACTATGGTTTTGTGTGTTTTGGTGTCATAAAGAAGGTAGCCCTTTTGATTGTGTGGATATCCAATAAGCACAGTGGGTTTGGATCTTGGTTTAAACTTATCAGTGGTATGTTGGTGTGCATGTGCCAAATAGCCAACAATCTTTAAATGATCTAATGATGGTGGTTGATTGTAAAGAAGCTCAAATGGTGTTTTGTGATGAATGACTCTGGATGGTATTCTGTTTATGAGATAGGTGGCTGCCAGGACACTATAACCCCAAAAATGAATAGGAAATTGTGCTTGGAATTGTATTGCTCTTGCCATTTCAAGTAAGTGTCTATGTTTTCTTTCCACTCTAGCATTCTGTTGAGGTGTATAGGGACATGTTGTTTGGTGTTTGATGCCATGATTTTGAGTGTATGTTAAGAAGGATGAGTTTATGAATTCTGTACCATTGTCACTTCTTATGGTTTTGATTTGAGAGTTGAACTAAGTTTTGACATAATTATGAAATATTTGAAAAGTGGACAAAACATGATGTTTACTAGGTAAAAGATATGTCCAAGTTGCTCTTGAATGATCATCTACAATTGTGAGAAAGTAGGCACATTTATTGACTGTGGGATGTTTGTAAGGTCCCCATACATCTAGATGAACAAGCTCAAATTTGTCTTTTGCATGAAAAGAACTACTAGGAAAAGGAAGAACATGTTGTTTTGCTAATGGACATATACCACACTTGACTTCAGAGGTATGTACAGAGATGTTTTTGAGCTTTTGAATGACTGGTAGTGATGTGTGACCAAGCCTGGCATGCCACAAATGAGAGGTGCTTGAGTGTGATTGAACTGTAGAAGTTGAGGTGAGCTTGGGTGATGTTGCAGTAGGTAAAAGATGGAGTCCACCATGTAGGGTGCCATGAGTGCTTGTCTCATCATGGCCCGGAAAAATGAATTTGTTGTGAGTAAATGTGACTGAAGCAAGTGTGTTGTGTAGAAGCTTACTTATTGAGATGAGGTTGTAGGTGAAAGAGGGTATGTATAGAACATTGTGCAAGGTAAGTGAGTTGTTTAGCTTTACTGATCCAGTGATGTATACTTTAACTGTATGACCATTAGGTAGTGAGAAAAATATTGGTTTTGTGAGGTTTGTGATGTTATGCATATGTGTGAGTGAAATACATATATGGTCAGTTGCACCACTGTCCACAATCCAAATATGATATGAGTGTGAAAGGTTTAAAGCAATAAATGAGTAGATACTAGCCCTAGATTTGAATGAATGAACACCAATGAGTGATAGAGGAACATTTGCTTTGTGATTAAAGGTGAGTATACCTGCCACATGAGGTCCTGCACAAGTGCCAGTAGAGTCATTTTGATTGCTTTGCATCATTAGGAGAACTTGGTTGAGTTGGTTTTGAAGTTGATCCATCCTGGCATAAACATGTGATTCATCTGGCATTGACTCCAAAGGACTTGACTGTGAAGTACTTGGATCCCCATTTGATTCTGAAGCTTCACCACTGACCATGTTGATTGTCCTATACCTGGTGTTTGACTGAGTTCTTTGTGATAGTGGCAAGTATTTCTTATGCAGTGGGTGACCAACTGGATAGCCAAGTAGCTTGTAGCATTCCTCCTTATGGTGTCCCTATTTCTTACAATATGCACATATGACCCCTTTTCTGAAATTTCCTCTTCTTTCAACCTGAGTGTTTGGAACTGGGGTGTTTGGTGGTTGTGGATTGTTCCTCTGAGTGAAATTTGGTTTGTAGGTGTTCAGGGCAATAGGTGTACTGATTTGTTGCTTGTGAGTCTCTCTTTGTTTTTCCTCTTGTCTCAACAAACCATATGCCTTAGCAGCTCTTGGTAGGGTTGCATAAGCAGGATTTGACCTCTTATGTTTGTGTAACACTCATCTAGACCCATCAAAAATTGCACTAATCTCTTTCTCTGCTCTCTTTCTCCATTTTCTTTCCCATTTGCACAAACACACTTACAGACACAAGCATAAGGAGCTTCAATTGTATCCATTTCATCCCATAACCCCTTAAGTTTGTGATAATAGACTTCTATTGTGCAGTTTAATTGCTTGAGATCAACAATTTCATTAGCAATTTGGTAAATTCTATGTCCATCTAACTGAGAATAGTGTTTAAAGAGTTCATTCCATAAAGCACAAGCAGAGTTGATGAATGTGAGATTGTTACCTATCTGTTCTGAAACTGTATTCAAAATCCATGAAATCAACATATCATTAACCCTCTCCCAATAAGGCCCGAGACTTGATGATACCTGTGGTTCCTCATAATCACCATTGACCAATTTCAACTTATTCTTTGCACTTAAAGCAATTAGCATGGATCTTTTCCATGTTCCATAGTTTTCTGAACCAAAAAGCCTTTTGGAAATGAGTAGAAAACCAGGATGGTCATTAGGATGAAAATACAGTGGATGATGAGGTGAATTGATGTCATCAAGTTCTGATGATGAAGTAGGTGGTGGTAAATCAGTGTTTACAGCCATTGTTGAGTTGATTATGACAAAACTGTGTGATATTGAGTTTTTGTTAATGGTGAATGGAATTTGGGACTGTAACAGAATGTAACTGAATTTGAAGAGTTAGGTAAGTGAATTAATGGTGATTTGTGATTGTTTGAGCGGAATAGTGGTGGATTATAGTGGTTTGACGATGGTAGAAGTGGTGTTTATGATTGTAATTGATGAATTTTGGTTGAGAAAAATTGGCGGGAGAAGTTGTTATGGTGGAAAAGTTTGTTATAGTCATCGGAAAAAGTTGTTATTGTGACGGAATCAGTTACATACCACAGTTTGTTGTGGTGGTAGCTCTGATACCATATTGAGTTTATAGAGAGAACATATTTGTGAAGAATGATTGTTATTGATAGAAATGAAATTGCATCTGTTACATTGAACCCAATTGGGTATTTATACTACTTACCATTACAAAATATCTAGCTATGATACAGAAAATATCTAATCTACATCTTGTTACATTGAGTCATACTTCTACTGAGTAAGATCTTCATCTTGTGTTGACTTTGTGGATGTCTTCGTATGGAGTTGACTCTGCTTCCTGAGTGTTTGGAACTTTGTATGACATCACTATGTTTACCAAACTTAATTATCTAAAGTCTAAGATCCACATTAACCTATCCATCGCGCAACACGAATACAGTGGTATATGTAACTGGTATGTTATTTCAATCGGTTGTAGCCATGGAGGGTATTTTTTTGGGTTGCAGAACGAATCTTGTTTTAGGGTTGGGATGGCGATGGGTAATGATTAGGAGAAGATGGGCCAGGCTTTTTTTAAGAAAACTTTACACTTTTGATCCAGAAGAACGAATTTGTATCAAAATGCCTCCCATAAAACTTTAGGAATCAACGTAGCTTTTTTATAAAACTAGACGAGTACCCGTGCATAGCAAAAAGATTTTATAGCGACAGATAGTTTATTGATAAAAAAAGTTTATAGGTTATAAACAAAAGATAATAAAAGTTTGAAGATTTGGGGTTTAAACATAATGTTTTAAAACCTGGTTCGACCCGGGTGGTCAAAAACGGGTCAAATTAAACTGGGTCAACCCGTCGGGTTTGAAGCGTCCCAGGTCAACCCGGTTTGTGATTTGTATTAATAGTTTCCATATGAAATATATGTTTTCAACATTTCCTTTTTTAGTTTCAACTTATCACTTTTCAGTTTTCCCTTCGGGTACCCTGTGACGATTAACCGGAGAAATAGATCTCGATGAGGCCTGATTCACCAGTTTGTATCGGTTTCAATGGGTCCTCTATGGTTCGTTTTCAGATGGTTTTTATTGGTTAGCCGAACCGGTGGCGACACCAGTTCCCGGTTGAACCCGTTGGTCCCATCCAGTTTTCTAAACTATATGTACCATCAACTTGTTAGACTGTATGAAGCTTTGTGTGTTTTATTAATTTGTATAATGTGTATAATAACATGTACTTTTCATTTTAGGGTATTTAAAACTAACATTAATTAGTGTGTTTAATTATTTCATATGGATTATGTTGTAGCTTATTTAAATTATAAATTATGAAAATTTTATTGTACTTTTTAGTAAGTGGTGTTTTAATTGGTTGTATTTAATTTGGTAGATATGTTTTTAATTAGTTGTACAATGTGGATAAATCATTGTACTTTTAAGTAATTGGGTATTTTAATAAGTGTATTAATTACGGAGTATAGTATAATTTAGTTTTTGGAAACCATTTATTACTGATTTAATGAAAATAAATACTGATTGATATGATTAGTAACTTTCTCTCTCATTTGACTAAGTGTTGAAAACTCAACATTTCACTTGACCATTTCTCCATTATAAGTAGTTAATATTAAGATATAAAAAATCAAACGAATTTGACCGCCAAAGACTTGATTTTACAATTAAGTTTCACTGAAATGCCCAATTTCAAAAAATAGATTTTCTCTTATTATATTAAAGATTTATATGAAACTAAAGACTAAAATTAAACATTCTATAGGATTAACAACCCAACCGGTTCGGTACAAATACAAAATTAAAGATAGACGGACTAATGCGAACATGGCTTAAAGTTTTACTCATTTTAATCAAACTTGTATATTGATTAGCCGACTTTTAAAAATTGGTTATGTTGCGTCTCCGTCTGAGCATTCGGAACAAGCTGAGTGTTTTGGTGTTGATATTAGTAACAGGAAATTTTTGGGGAGGAAGAAGAGTGGTGGGTGGTGGCGTTGGTGGTGGTTTTGGTGGAAACAGGATAGTTGTGGTGGTGATTCAAGGAAAGTGAAAGATTATGCGTCGGAGTAGATTGGAAGTGATATATGTTTTTTTTGTATGTAAGAAATTTTTACAAACATAAACTAGTTTGTAATTTTTGATGTAAAAGTCTTTAAAAATGTGGGTTGTGTCATTGTATGTTTTTGTGTAGATAAAAAATAAATATAAATTCAAAAGAGATATATATATGGGGAAGAAGACAATGGTATATTTATCATTTCACTATGGTCAACGCAAAAAATGACATAGGGTGTTACAAACTTTGAACCGCGCAACAAAGGTACTTAATTCTTAAGAGTGTCAACGAGTACACAAATTGGAAACCACACGGACAAAATTTGTAATTTTCCCCAATAAATTATTGTATTATTCTTTTCTTTTTTGAGCAAATTTTGTATTATTTAGGTGGTGTTCGTTTTTTTAAAACTGACTTTAACAACTTTTTAATCTGACTCATTCAGACGCGGTCAGACATTTGGGTTGTTTGTCCCAAGTTATGTCAGTTTTGTGAAACAAAGTATAAAACAATTTAAGTATAATTAACTTTTCAAGCGTGTAATACTTTATTGATATAGAATCAAAGAATTACAAAGTGTTATGGATTAGACTTGTTGAATGACAATGTATGAGTTACTCTTTGAACAAGTAAACTTGAAGATTATGAAGTTTACAACCGAAATTATATAGTCACCGAATAGGATCAACCAACTAAACTGGAAGTTCATACAAAGGAGTAAATAAGCTTCACTAAATGCTGCAATAATAATTAGAAGCAATAAAATTTACTCCGATCAACATTCTCTTTAAATAGTGGTACGAGATGACTTGACCGTGGGTTAGTTGGGACGTGTCAGGAATCTAGTAGAGAAATACAATTACATTTAATGCTCTTATATTATTGGAAACGTGCCAACCCTTCTTTTGTAAACAGTTCTGTCAACTGTTCACAATCTTTTCACCAACTCGTACAAGGTAGACTTTAATTTGAAAGACTCTTTTGTTTCGCTTTTTTGCTTTATCAAATTATTCTCGCCTAAATCACTTTGAAAGATTCAGAGCCATGCTTAGTTGGTAGTATCAAACAGTAATAAAGTTCATCAAGGTACTGTCATCCCCTGATTCACTTTGAACCTTCATCGAGTTCCTTCTACATGTTAGATGATAAGTATGTCTTCAAGTGGTCTTTGATTTTCTTGACGATATCGATTACTTGAACTCTGCTAAGGCTACTCGCTGAAGTCTATGCTTCAGTGAGTCTTCTTGTTTTTTGCTGATATCTTATCAACTGGTCATCTTAACTTAGTTTAATTTATGTTCAAATCCTAGTCAGAGACCATTGAGCACTGAATTGGGTCAACATGAGTCATTCAATCCGTTTTTTTTCTCATTCCGAAGCGGTCCGAGGCTAAAACCTCTTAACCAACAAGATGTGGAGGGGATGTCTTACTATCTCTAAATACTTTGTTACTTTATTTTTTTTTCTTTGGTTCTTATTTTTCATTTCCTAATTATATATTTTCTCGACTTTTCATTTAGTATTGATTATACGTTTAAATAGAATCGTTGTTGTTGTTGTTGCTGCTGCTGCTGCTAAACAAAAAATGTTAAATATAATAATATGATGATGACGAAAATGCTCAAGCATAAGAGTATTTGATACAATAATAATATATAACTAGATTGTGAAATCAAATTGTAGCATGCATGTTTTGAGTATTAACTTAAATTCTATTCATTATTAATATTTTTTAGTTATTAATTGATAATGTTAAGTATATTATAAAATATTTTACTTCTTCCCAATCCTATCATCATATATTAATTGATGGTGATAGTTTATAAAATGATGAAGATGTTTAATAACATCATGGAAGTATAATATATCAACAATATATGAATACTTAAGAGATCAAATTAGGATACAATGTTCTTAAATGTTTTGTTTTAACACATTTTATTTTCACAATGCTATGATGTGTTAATTTTATAATTCAATTGTTCTATATAATGTTTATAAACGTTTATGTATCGTAAGAATGAAACTGCATTATATTATATCATTCAGACATTATTTTACAATAAAACAAACATTATTATTTCATTCAGATTCATACATTTACATCTAAGGTTCATATTCAAATGTGCGATCACATTCAGATTCAAAAACTCTTAATAAACAAACAATATGTTAGATAAAAGAGGAAACTCAATTAAAAAGTTATCTCGAATTACAAACCTTAATCCAACATTTTCCCCTTTCCCTCCAAACATTCTTTTTCATTTTATTTCTTCATCCATGATCTAATAACTTAAATTATACATTTAATTACTTAAATTCGTTTTTTTAATTACATCAATTCAAGAAATAATTATTTCAATTCTTGATCTAATAGCTTCAATTTAATAGTAGGTTTCTTTATTTTTTCTCAAGTTTTTCATCAAAAAATTACAAAACCTATCATTTTTTTTGTCAACAAACCATAAATTAACATCAATTCTCTATCTTTTTGTTTTTATTAAGTTTTTCTCAAAAATTTTCAAAGAAATCATGTATTCATAAAACACCTATAAGGTGTTCGTTGAAATGTCTCATTGAATGAATTTGTGATTTTAGACTTTGAAGGTGTTAATTATAAATGTTTTAGTAATTTATAAAAACTTCAACATTTATGGAAAAAAATTAAAATTGTGATTAATAAAACTTCGAATATGCAATACGTGATTACGTGTTCATGAGTTCATCAATATTAGTTTTTTATGAATAAAATCAGAATGTTCATTAGTTTTCTTTGATATCATTGTTTATCAGTTACATCACAATAGTTATCAGTTAGATCATGTTGTTTGTCAGTTCATCAATTTTTTTTTGAACAACATCAAATGTTCATCAGTATTTTTTTAATAACTTTTTCATTTTTTGTTATCACAATGTTTAGGAGATTTTTTTTTTTTTTTTTTTTTTTTTTTTTTTGTTCATCATTTTTTCAAAAAGAAATTACGTTGTTTATCATTTTTTTTTAAATATGTAATGTTCATGAGTTAAATCACAGTATTCAGAAAGGAGTGTGAGCACAGCTTGTGTCTAGACTCTCATCCAATATTCAAAAAGAAATTACGTTGTTTATCAATTTTTAAAAAAAAAATATGTAATGTTCATGAGTTAAATCACGGTATTCAGAAAGGAGTGTGAGTAAAGCTTGTGTTTAGACGCCTATCCAATTTTAATTAAAATTATTATTTTTCAATAACAAAATTTGTTGCTAAAAAAAATCTTATATACTAAAAGCTTAAGTTGTCTTATAAATGCAAAGTGCCCTCCATAAATGTTTCTTGAATTGATTGTGAAATGTGGAGGCTTCATGTGTTAGTATATTGATTTAATAGTCATGCATAAGGGTAAGTACATAGAAATCGTGCACAAAAGTTTGTACGGTACAACATGTTTCAAGCCATCTCTAAACCAATAAATGTTTCATGAATTAAAAGTGAAATGTGGAGGATTCATATGTTAGTACATTGATTTAATAGTCATGCATAAGGGTAAGTACATAGAAATCATGCACAAAAGTTTGTACGTTACAACATGTTTCAAGCCATCTCTAAACCTCAAAGAATACAAACCAAAAATGTCATGAATGCATAAATTTAACACACCAATTAATGGTTAGTCTTTTTACCTTCCTGTCCATGAGTTACAAATATTTTATCAACTATATAATGTGTCAAAAATCACACACAACAAACCACAACTTCCTCCACACCGCGTGCACATTTGGGCTACAACTTATTATGATGTTAAAGTAAGTATCATATCATCTTACTTATTTAGCATATTGTTTTATATTATTTTATGAAAATTTCACGTGTATTTTGTGTGTGTAACAATGTAGGACATAAAGATGGTGCTTAGGAGCTTTGTAGTAACATCATCTTCTCTAATGGTTTAAGAGATCCTACACATCGTTTTCTTATCAACTAAGTGGAACATGCACGAACATTTTTACTTTGATAAAAAATGCGATATATTGATTAACTGTATTTAAGTTACTAACGATCAACTATATCTAATTTTTTTTTAGCGAGTCATGAAGCATTAAAGAAAGAGATCGAGAAGTCACAAAAATTATATCAAGAACAAAAAATGCAAAAGGCCAATGAACAACAATGATAAAGACAACAACAACAACAAGAACAAAGCCACGGCTACCGGTGGGATGAATACTTAGCATTCATATTAATAGTACGTTACAAATTAAACATGCAATATTTTACTTCATGTAATACCGATAAATAGGCTAATACTATTGATTCGTTAGCAAGTAAGTTTATTGAAAATAATGTGACGAGCATTCAATTTTTAGTCAATAATTATTACTACACTTTGTTTGTGCATTTTAATATTTTTGCTCTTAATGTAGTTTTTTGTCTTGCGTTGTGTTAATGTCACTTTCTTAATTAAACGTCTTGGAATATTGCGTGACTTTGATATTTGATATGACTGTGTAATTATATCGATGTTACATATTGAAAATGGTAGTATATAATAAAAATATTTTCACACTATTATCATAACAATGAGAATCTTCTAAACCGAAGAAGTATGTAAAGGAGAAGAAAATTGTATTTGAAATGTTATCCTACACCTATTATGAGGTAAGCATTATTCATTTGAGTTTGAGATCACGTGATTCATGTCGTCATATTGTAAATACTTAGAATGAGTTACTAATGAATGCTCCAAATTCGATATTATAATTTATGGAAAAATGTTGTAATAAGGCATTAATTAAAAAATAATTTATGTAACTTACTCATATTAAAAATTACATATGAAAAGCCTCATTTAAATATAACATTTTGCAAAAAACCTCTTCACATTAAAGAAAGAGATAAAGAAGTCACGAAAATTGCATTAAGAACAAAACATGCAAAATGCCAATGAACAACAACGACAAAGACAACAACAAGAACAACGCCACGGCCACCGGTGTCAATATAGATGAATACTTAGCATTCATATTAATAGTACGTTACAAATTAAACATGCAATATTTTACTATACGAATAATAATTTATTATACGAATTATAATTTATAATCTTTAATATACTAATTACTTTAATGTTTTATGTTTTTATAGTTTTGTTAAAAAGGAAATTTGTTTTATAGTTCGCTTTTTATAATGTAATTTGTTTGAACAACGAAGTCCGTCTTTCACAAAAAAAATGAGAGTTTCAAACATGAACCGAAAATTAGTCCCGAACATTACGAAAACAACAATTAGATCCAACATGTGTGCATCGCATGGGTCCTGGGGCAGTCCAAACCTGTTTGCATTGCACGGGGATGAATATAAAAGGTCTCAAACATTAATGTCATCGCTTCATATTTAAAATAATTTATGTAACTTATACATATTAAAAATTTACATGTGAAGAGTCTTTTTTCAATATAATATCTTGAAAAAAAAATCTTTTCACATATACTCTTTTAATGTCAATAAACTATTTTAAATGTATATCATGCTTAGAAATGTGATACCATCACAACTTAGATATATAATGACGAAAATAAGTTCTGAAGATTACGATATAAAAACTTATGTACATCCCATGTGCAACTCATATACAACTAAATAAAGTACTTTATTCTTATAAACCTTAGAAAATGAGTAATAATATGACAACTTTTATACAACATACGTACCAAATATTAAGATATAAAAACTAATATACAACCCTAAAGAAACAAAGAAAAGTCTATTAAAAACGTTTAAAGGTTAACACATTTGTGATACCATGGCAACTAAAATCTAAAAAGACAAACATAAACCAAAAAAACTATACTTTGACAGCTTCTACAAAGCCCATGTGCATCGCACGGGCTATCCCGGATACATCCATTTAAAAATATATATATAAAGCTTAGAAAATGTGAGATACCATGACAACTTAAATATAAAATACCGAAAATAAAAGCCAACTACTACACTCTCACAATTTCTATACAGCATACGTCCCAAATATTACGCAATAAAAACTTATATACAAACCATATGCAACTCAATAAAGTATTTTAAATACGTATAAAGGTAACAAAATTTATGATACCATCACAACTTAAATATAAAATTACGGAAAAAAAATACAAAAAATTACACTTTAACAATTTTTATTAAGCCCGTGTGCATCGCACGGGCAATTCTGCCTAGTATAATAAAATTTAGTTTATAAATAAATAAATAAATAAATAATTGAAAAAAAAAAAAAAAAAAAAAAAAAAAAAAAAAAAAAAAAAAAAACTGGCAAAATAAAGAAAGACAGTTGTCACCCATGTGATGAATTTTTTGACTTTTTATTTTTATCCACCCTTTTTAAACTATCAGAGTCATTCACATAAATAGTTTTTTAAGACTTCAGTAGACCTTCAATCCAGTTGACTTGGAAGCTCGTTGACTTCAATATTTGAATCTATGTTTGTTTGATGTCTGCAAACTTTTAGTCTCTCTTTATGCCTACTTTGATACGAGTTCACAAACAGGAGCCAAAATCATTTGAATGCAATTAATTTCAGGTACACCTCTTTTCTACAATGGTTTCTATTTATAGAAACTTCATACTGATGAGTATGACAATGTTTCAGTACTAGTTCCTTACAAGTTTAACTTAGCAATTTTAGTTTCCAATTTTAGCAATCTTTTCTTATTTCCATCTTATAACATATTGTATGTTGTTGCTGAAATGAAGTTTATATTTTATCGTTTTATCAGTTGACTATTAGTTTAATTTGCATATGTCATCACTATATTTCATCTATGAACTGTAATATATGTGCTAAAATGTAAGATTAATGATTTTGAAAGTGAGGTAATCAAAGTTTGGAGTTATACCACTTGGGGGCTCACAGAAGATCTAACACTCGTTTTTATCGGGAGTTGACTTTGTATCCATTGATCCAAGGTTTTACTTTTATGTTCAATGAAAAGATGATCTAATAATTTGTCCTAGTTACTTTGAGGCGTTTGAAGTGATAAGTTTGTAGAAAGTCGTTAATACTTTTTGGTGCGAATAATACGTCAATCTTGCGTTCAACATGGTTGGACATGTAAACTAAAAAAATGCAGATGTACGCAGCGTTTTTTGTCCAAACGGTTTCATTACTAAAAGATTCGTACTGTTTAAATTCATAAACTGCTTGCTACCCATTTTAGCATGAGTTAAAGAAGACCTGGACTTGATATTGGATGTCAAAAGATGAAGATATAAGCATATACATACTTTATTAGTATACGCAATAATGATCCTTAACTTAATGCCCATCACATTCTCCAGTTTCCATTATTGGTAATAAATGCAAAAACTTGTACAAGAACGATATGGAAAGCCGTGAGAGTCTTGAGCCATATGTTCGAGTATACTGTTTCACACTTAAAAGACTTAACATTATGCTTGTAGTATTGTGTAATTAAGAATCTAAAATACCCGAAGTGGTTGGAACTCTTGATTAGAATATGCAAGAGTTTAGATTAACTGCAGCAAAATCAAGTTGACTTTATATTGGTTAACAACTGATCATAATTGTCGTTTATAATCTCATGTAGATATTCTCTGGGGGATTGCTTTAGAATAGTAGCAAAAATGAGGAGAATGTTGGTGGATATTCCGCTCCCTCCAAAATGGAAACGGCTATGGGAAATTTGGGATCTCCGAGGCTTCATTATCTTGAGTCTTACATTACAAACGTTTCTAATTCTCTTCGCTCCATTCAGAAAACGAACAAATACAAATTGGATAATAATGCCATTGTTGGGATCATACTTTTAGTATTTAGTCAAGTCTCGGTCATTACATTTTGTAATAGGTTGCTTAAATATTATTTCTTATTATTGTTTAAGTTAATGGGCAACATGTTAAAGCCCAAGAGGCCTTAAAGCCCACGTTAAAAGGATAAGGGAGGAAGGGTGTGTTGCCCTAGCTCCTCCCTTATAAATAGTAAGCTTATGTTACATTTTATTTAGTTGGTTAATTGATTATCTTAGTGAAACTCTTGCACTCTCACCTTTCATATTGTCTCTTAATCAACCACCTCTCATTCTCATCTTATTTCTTTATCAATCATACTTGTGTTTACATAAATGGTGACCTAACAAGTGGTATCATTCGCCTACTAGAAGTTTGAAGTGTATTTCTTTTGGTTACGTGGGGATTTGGTGCTTATTCTTCATCTTTTTGCATTTTTCTTTGTTTCTTTCACTCAAATCTTGAAGCTTGGACAAGTTTCAAGGTTGATATAGTGATTTGAAGCTTAGTTGTTGCATAAAGTTGTGATTTTTAAGGTTTTTTTTAGGTTTTATAGCTTCTTTGATATTGGAAAACTAGTTTTTGGTAGTTACATCTCATAAAGTTAAAGTTTTCTAAGTATTGGTGAAGTTATTTGATCAAAAGTACCTTATTTTTAAGCATTTTCTCTTAAAAAAGTCATTATTTAAGGTGAACAGTACGTTTTACGCGTAAAGTGGTCGGAAAAGTACCATTTCCAGCTGTCTAAAGTGTTTTTTGGTCGGTTTACGCATAAAATAAGCCAAAACCCTTTTCTTACGCGTAATATTTGCCAAAACCCTGATCCTACGCGTAAAGTGCTCCTCTACGCCTTAAATCCTACGCATAAGTTGAATTCTACGCGTAAGTCAGAGTTACGCGTAACTTGCCAGAGTTTACGCGTAAGCTTCATCAACGATCTTCTTCTTGTGCTACGGTGACTCAGTACTTCCCTAGCTTGGATAAGTTAGTGGAATACTTCGACTACGGATATCTTTCAAGCTTGGATAAGTTTGAAAGATTTGTTTGGTTGTTTCAACCTTACGCATAAGTCTAAACTTACGCATAAGCATAAGCTTACGCGTAAAGAGGAAACTTACGCATAAACTAGAAAGTTTACGCATAAACCTACTCTTTACGCATAACTTAAAGTTTACGCGTAAGATTAAGTTACGCGTAAGATTTAAACTTACCCCAAGGATTTTGCTACTTTCACAAAGGAACGTGCATTTCAATCTTCTACAAAGATCCATTTCTACACAAGTGTTCTAAGATGTCTCAACCACCTAATCACTACTTCCCTCACTCTTATCCTCAGCAACAACAACCTCAGCAGTATCAGCAACAACAACCTCAGCAGTATCAGCAACAACAATACCTTCCGCACATAATGAATCAACAACCTCCTAAATACAATCCACAACAACATTACCTGATGATGCAGCAACAGCTCATTCCTCAACAACAACCATATCAAGTGCCACAACAAAACACTCAGTTTTCCTCCAAACAACCTCACTGGTTTGACAGAATGTGTGAAGTTATTACAACTCAACAATCCCGACATGAGGCAGGATCACTTGAAACACCTCCAATGCTAACACCTGGTAACTATGTGCAATGGTCAAGTCGATTCCTACGCTTTCTTGAACTAAAGAAACCTCATGGGCACTTCTTAAAGCAAGTGATACTTGAAGGACCATTTGAGTGGCCAACAAGATTTGAAGCTGGTGATCCTAATGCTGATCCTCCACGTCCTCCTGGTGATAGACCCCTTCCAGAAACTGCACTCACTGAAGAACAGAAACTACATCGTGAAGCTGATCAGTATGCAATGGCTTATATACTTCAAGGTATACCCAATCCGATCTATCGCAGTGTCGATGCTCAGAAAACAGCCAAAGCTATGTGGGAACACATTCATCTCCTCATGGAAGGCACTCAATTGAATAAAGATGACATGGAATCCAAGCTTTACATGGAATACACTGACATCACAATTGAACCTGGAGAGTCACTTGAATCCTACTATCATCGTTTCACAAATGTAGTCAATGATCTGGAACGTCACAAAATCACTGTACCAAGGATCGCTGTGAACTCCAAATTTGTTGGTAGTCTTGGCCCTGATTGGCATAAATATGTGACATTTGTTCGTCAAACGAAGAATCTTCATGATGCTCCATATGGCTTGTTGTATGACTTTCTGAAACACCACGAACCTGAAGTGGAAAAAGATCGAGCTCTACGAGGAGGATACACACCAACTTCAACACCAAATTCTTTGGCTCTCGTAGCTCAATCTAACTATGCTCCACCACCAATGTCAAATCATGCATATGTTCAAGAGCAGAACTACTTCAGTTATCCACAATCTTCCACCTCGAACCAAATGGTCCCTTATGATTCATCTCCACAAGATACTTCTACTCAACTTGTTCCGTCAAACAACAATGATGCTGTGTACTACTCCAACTGCAATGATGATGACGATGATGACTTTAATACGTTGAATCAGGGACTTGCTCTTATTGCTCGTGCTTTCAGCAAATTCTCCAACAAAACGAACAACCGTCAACGTTCATCTTCTAATACCAGGAATCAAGCTGTTGTTAATGATGGAAGAGTGGAAATTCAAAATCGTAACTATGGTAGATCTGGTTCAGGAAGTTCTTCAGGAAGTTATGGGAATGGTCAGAGGTTTGGTAACAATGCAGGGTTCAGGAACAACTCAGGATCTTCTCAACAAAGGTCTGACTCAGTTGCTACAAGGAACT
>JARVZY010005772.1:0-28541 GCA_030686995.1 Artemisia argyi
ACCATCAAAAAACTCTTTTGAGACACGACTGTCTAAACGGGTCCAACTCTTATCAAGTATCATAACTGCATATTGTTTTGTTCAACTCTTAGTTATTACACATTCAAAATATTCGACACATAAACACATATAACCATGAAATAAAGGAAAGTTGTTTTGTTCACCTAGTGCAACTATGGAAGGCAATCATAACCAACTCTTTGAATGATTCATCTCATATATGAATGCGTATAACTGATTTACTATCTGAGAAAATTTCGGCAGCATTTCCCCTCAACTCCCCAAATATGTGCATTAAAGACATATTCGTAGGAGTAAAGGAGAAACACTGTCGAAATCATCTCAAATAGTAAATCAATTATACGCATCCATATCCTAAATGAGACAAAACATTCAAAAAGCAGTCCCAAACAGGGGACTTTCCGAAATTAATTTCGGACGGGTTTTCTATAGGATGATTAACTTCGGACAGGGACTTTCCGAAATTAATCACTAAAATCCTAAAACATTCACAAAAGTCTAACAATATCATATATTTTAAATTAAACAATTAGACTATAAACAATTGTTTGGTTTTCGGTTTATGTTTCATAAAACTATTTTGTTATTTTGAAACTTGTTTTTGTGACTTATTTTTGAAACTATTATGAAACATAAGCCGAAAACCAAACAATATATCTACGGGCTTATGGCTTATTTGGTTTTCGGCTTATGTTTCATAAGCTTATTTTTTTTACTTATTTTGAAACCATTTAAGTTAAAAAGTTTAAAAATAAGCCATAAAAATTAAGCTTGTGAAACATAAGCCGAAAACCAAACAAACCATAAGCCCGTTATATAAGCAGAAACATAATCAATCCGCAAAAATTCTAACGCAAAACATAAGCCATAATATTTTTCAAAACCTTACAATTAACCAATATATTAAAACTAGTATACCATATATACTAACCAAACGCCAACTAAGCCATAATATTTAACCAATACTAACTTCACATTTTTAAAATGAATCTTAGTGTGCAAAGGGATCCTAATTAAACGCAATATCTACAACTAGTATACCATATATACTAACCAAACGCCAACTAACATTTAACCAAACGCAACCAAACAACTAACCAAACGCAATATCTACAACTACTAACTAAACTAAATACTAGTTTAATATTTGCACCTTCGGCCAACCCACCCAATATCCTACGGCTAGTTCAATACCAGGTCCCCCAAGGTGCTATTTGCACCGTGGGTACACAATGAGCACAACTGACCTTGGTTGTGTCGTAAACTAATACTTAATCACATTTCACAATCCGCAACAATCTCTTTTATATCAAAACCTAATATACTAACCAAAGTCCAACATACTATACTGATATGTAAAAAATAATACGGATACGAAAAAATAACAACATACTGTCTCGGCTGTGGTCTCAGGCTCTCGGCTGTGGTCTCGGGCACGGGCTGTGACCTCCGGCTGTGGTCTCGGGCTCTCGGCTGTGGTCTCGAGCACGGGCTGTGACCTCCGGCTGCAGTCTCGGGCTGCGGTACCGGGCTCGGGCTACATTAAAAGAGAGCACATTTATATCTCAAAAGTTTTAAAAAAACTGTTGTCGTCGACATGTCGTCGGGATACCAAAAGTTATTAAAAAAAAATAAAAAAAGAGACACATTACCTGTCTCGCTACGTACTGTCTCAGCTCTCAGCTCTCCCTAGCTACTGTCTCCGGGTCTCAGCTGTATTAAAAAAACAAAAAAAAAAAAAAAACAAAATTAATACAAAATTAACACTTAAATTAAACAAATTAATACAAAACAATAACAAAAATCAAAAAATAAAAAATTAATCAAAAAATTAATACCTGCGATGGTTTATTTTTCAAGAAAGAAATGGTGGGGAAGAAGGGGAAGAATTAAACATGTGAAGGGTTGGGGAAGAATTAAACAAATGAGGGTTGGAGGAGGAGGTGCACAGTGGTGCTCGTGTGGTGGTGGTAGTAAATGTGGTGGTGTTGTTGGGGTGGAGCGCTATGGTGGTGGTGGTGGTATAATGTGGTGGTGTTGTTGGGGTGGAGGAGTGGTGGAGGTGGTGTGGTGTGGTGGTATAATCGCCGGAGGAGTGGTGTGGTGGTGGTATAATCGCCGGAGAGGTGAAATCGATGGTTTATTTTTTTTCTAAGTTATGAGAAATAATTTGACCAGATCTGGTTTTGGTATAACTTTTTTTATCCTGTCGACGGGACTAGAAAGGAATTTTTTATATTTTTAATAGTCCCGTCGACATGTCGACGGTAATATTACGTTATTTTGTCGTTTTCGCGTTTGGCGGGACGTATTAAATTTTCACGAAATTTTTGGCGGTTATATTCCCGTCGACATGTCGACGGGAAAATAACTTTTATTAAAAAAAATTTATTTATAATAAATACTTTTATAAAATTACTTTATTATAAATACTTTTATAAAATTACTTTAATATAATTAAAAAAAATTATTTATTATAAATACTTTTATAAAATATTAAAAAATAAGTTTTATAAAATTAATAAACTAAATTTATATAATTAAAAAAAATTATTTATTATAAATACTTTTATAAAATTAAAAAAATATATATACTTAAAATTAATTACTTATATTATAATTAAAAAAAATCATTTATTAAAATATAAAATAAATAATAATTAGAATATCACAAAATACTAAATCCCAACCATTAGATAACCTAGAGATCACAACCGGTAAAAATTCAAGTCTTGTATCCTTGACCCAATATTTTATAAAAATTCAAGTCGAGATGCAATTGTTATACATGAGATGTTAAACGAACGAGTCGAGATGCAATGGTTATACATGAGATGTTAAACGAACGAGTCGAGATGCAATGGTTATACATGAGATGTTAAACGAACGAATCGAGATGCAATGGTTATACAGGAGATGTTAAACGAACGAGTCGAGATGCAATGGTTATACATGAGATGTTAAACGAACGAGTCGAGATGCTATGGTTATACATGAGATGTTAAACGAACGAGTCGAGATGCAATGGTTATACATGAGATGTTTAACGAACGAGTCGAGATGCAATGGTTATACATGAGATGTTAAACGAACGAGTCGAGATGCAATGGTTATACATGAGATGTTAAA
Organism: Artemisia argyi; assembly: GCA_030686995.1. NCBI lineage: Eukaryota > Viridiplantae > Streptophyta > Magnoliopsida > Asterales > Asteraceae > Artemisia > Artemisia argyi. The sequence continues at coordinate 3,151 of JARVZY010005772.1, forward strand.
CGAACGAGTCAAGATGCTATGGTTATACATGAGATGCAATTGTTCTACCTAACAACTTTTTTTCTACCTAACACCTTATCCTCACAATATAAACACACACACACACACACATACTCATCTCACTATATATATATATATATATATATATATATATATATATATATATATATATATATATATATATATATATATATATATATATATATATATATATATATATATATATATATATATATATATATATATATATATATATATATATCTCTCTCTCTCTCTCTAGCAGTTTCTGTTTTCTGGCGACACCAGCAGTTTCCGGCACTGGAATCTTTTTCTGGCCACCACCTTTTATCACCTCAACTTGTAGATCGGGCCACGCCGGTCACGATTCAACCACTCAACCTCACAACCACAAACATACACTGTTATCATGGTGAAGAAGATGGCAGAATTTGAAGCTTTTCCTTGTCCTTGTGAACGAGGAGACGTGATTCTGCGAGAATCGTGTAAATCTTACTCCCGTGGTAAACTATACTATGCGTGTCCTTTCTCGCAGGTGAACAATTACATATTTTTTCGTGTATTATATAAATAATTTGGTTGGTTGTTAAAAATAATAGTTTTTACTCTTTAGCAGCCTGGGACAAAAGACCATGGATGTATTTTTTTTATGGACGGAGGAATGACTCGCCAAAATGATGATCGGTTCTCTGGGAGCTTCAACATCAAGCGGTTCTGGATCTGGTCCAAAAAGGTGCTCAAACTGTCATGAAAAAAATCTTAGAATAAACATGCTGGAGGCACAAAAACAGGTGCTGGAGGCACAAAAACAGGTGCTAAAGACAAAATTAAGGGTGCTGGAGGCAAAACTTGACATGGAAACGTATCTGTTGGGTCACTGAATTCCCCAAGTCTTCTAACAAGGATTTGAACGTAAAATCCCCTAAGTGCAAACAAGTCACTGAGTGAACAGTAACTCAGTGAGTCACCTTCAGGGAGCTAAGACCGAGCCTAAGAAGAAAGGTTCTCCATTCAGTGAGGCGGAACTCAGTGAAGTGTGATCTAAGCCAAGAAGAAGGTGATGGGTTCAGTGAGGATGACAATAACTCACTGAACCCCAATGACTCCTCGCAACTTAAACGTACTGAAGACTGATGACATGAAGACTGAAGTTTTGGCGGGACTGGGCGGGAAAGTCTGAGCTGCTTTATTAAAGTGCTTTATCACTTTAATGTCAGACTTTCCCCAAATGGTTAAAACCAGTCTGTCATCAGAAAGTGCCTTTTGGATCTAACTCAATGAAGGTTCCTTTGCCAGAAGAATAATATCTTTCAAGATATTGTTAAGGAAGCTTTAGGTCCAATGTATATTTAGTTGTTCTATACTTGTGTATAAATAGGAAGCAAATGTGAGGAGTAAAAGTTGACAAGTTTGTGCAATTAATGCAAAGCATTCACAAACCACTTTTACTCCTCCAAAGAACAACACAAGCCCCTGAGATAGCTCAGTGGGTAATTTAAGTTGTCACTCAACTTAGTTGAGTTTAGTGAGGAGTCCATACCACACTTGTCAATTCAACCCCAAGTGTTATTCCGCAAACACTTGGGTACGATTCTTTTTGATTAACTTCTAATAAAGAATTAAACGTTGGAAAATATTATCTCTTTTGTTTACGTTTTTTTATTGTTAATCATTTTCTACATTTGTGTTCAAGTCATATAACTTGGTTACTTTAACTTCTTAGTTACGGTTAACCAAGTAAAAGGGACCAACAAGTGGTATCAGAGCCTCTGATTTGCAAAACTTTTACACGTTTTCAAAACCTAAAGAGTGCTCAAGTTTTTAAAATCAAGATCCCACTATGACTGACACAGATGTTCCCCAGCTTGTCGATAAAAAGGGTGGAAGTTATTCAGCAACTGCCCCTCGACTTGAAGCTGGCAAATTTAACAAGTGGAAAAAACGAATGCTTTGCTACTTAACTGGGATGGAACCTTATTATATCAAATTGATTAATGAGGGTCCATATGTCCCAACAACTGCCCAAGGTTTAATCAAACCTGAAGCTCAGTGGACCCCAGATGAAAGGAGGGTGGTCAATCAAGACCAGCGCCTGAAAAGCATCATTATATCATGCCTTCCTGATGATATAATGGAATCAGTGATCAACTGTCCCACTGCCCAGCAGACATGGACTGACCTGGTTCATAGCTATGAAGGGCCTTCTGATACCAAAGAGAATAGAATCATGGACCTGAAGCTTGAATTCAATACCTTCAGGGCCAAGGATTCTGAAAGTCTCCCTGAGACTTATACTCGGTATAAGACCCTCCTGAATGAGCTGACCAATGATGGTGTTATACTGTCAAAACATGAAATCAATGTTGGTTTTGTCAACAGTCTCCCTGAGAAGTGGTTAAACTTCTCTCAGGGATTGAGAAATGCAAACCACATTCAGAACCTTGAGCTCCCTGCCATTTATGGGAAGTTTGTCTATGAAGACAATCTTATCACCAGGAGATACCCTGGTAAAGCTCAGGAGACCAAAAAGGCCTTGACAATCACACCCATATCAACTGCTTTCTATTCTAAAGGTGTTGTGCAGGATTTTCAGGATGGTTCAGATGATGAGGTTGACCAAAGAACCAGTGAGGAGTATCTTAATGATCTTCAGATTGAATTTCATGAAAGAGCACTCCTTGCTAATTCAAAAAGGTTTTTTAAGAAAAATAAATTTCCTTCTAAAGCAAATGACAATACTGAATGCTTTAAATGTGGCAAAATGGGGCATTTTGCTAAAGATTGTTTTTCAAAAACTACCTCAGAACCATCCTTCAAGTTTTCAGGAAATAACTCTTTTTCAGGCCCCAGCAAATTTCAACCAAAAATGCTTCAGTCTAGTCAAAGATTTGAAAAAGTCCCTCAAATTGACTTTGAAGCAAAGTACAGAAAGGCAAAAGCCAAGCTTGCCCTTCTTGAATCATCCTCAACAGTCTCTCAGCCTCCTCAGGCTCCAAAGCCTACTCAAGCCAAAAACAAAGGGCTTGTTGCTGAAACATATGACTGGGATGAGGTTGAAGTGTCCTCTGATGATGATGAAGTTCACATCAGTGCCCTGATGGCTCTGTCAGAAGACAACAAACTTGCTGTGGGGAAGAGTCATGCAAGAAATGGTGAATGGGTCAACATCACAATGAGAAAGGTAAATCTTTTACTTTCTATGGATGATAATGATGATTGGAAATCTTACTTAGACTATATAAATGTTGATCTTAAGTATGTTGAAGAGCAAAGACTTAATCTGTTTTCAAAATTTAACAAACTCAGTTTTGAATTAAATCAGTGTAGAGATGAATTACTTGTCTTAAAACAAGCCAAACTTGAAAGTGTCACACTTCAAATTCAAAACTCTGAACTTGTAAAACAAAATCAAGCTCTTCAGGAAGAACTTAAGAAAGAAAAGGAAATTATTTGGAAATGGACTCAGAAAAACCCCAAACTTTATGAAACACTGAGTCTCTCACCCAGCCCCAATAAGGCTGGTCTAGGTGATGATCAACTCACTGAGGTTTCAGGGGAAAGTAGTCATTCCACAACTTTTCTATTTACCAACATACTCTCTAGCAAGGAACTAGCTCCCAAACCCAGTGATTGGATTGAAAGAAACAATCCTGATAGTAAATTGCCAAATTTTAACACTGGAAGAATTCTGGAGCCTGAAAGTCAGGCTATCAAGGAGCTGCTAGGAGTCACTGATGAACTTAGTCCTACTGAGTCCATCACTGAGTCTAAGTCTGATTCACCACTCCCACCACTGAAACAACTTCATGGAGCAGAACCCAATTCTAATCTTGCACCATTAGTCTTTCAACCACATTCTCCTAAAGAGAAATCAGGGTTAGGAAGGACTATACTGAAAAGACCTACTCCTGCACCCACTGAACACCAAAAACCTTCAGTAACTACAGAAGTGAAGCTTGAAAGCACTGATTCAAAGGTTGATCAGCTTGCTGAACTTGTCAGGATGCTGAGTGAGAAAATTGAGTCTACTGAGAAAAACTCTGACTCTAAATCTACCAAGCCCTCAGTATCCTCAGGTTCATCCAAACCAAAAACCACACCCAGACCCTCAGGGAGATGTGAACTGTGCAATTATCCAAATCACAGCACTGATAAATGCTACAGAGTCCTATTTTGTATGATATGCAAACAAGAGGACCACAGAACTTGTGATCACATCCCCCACACTGCCTCTTTAAAGGCAAGGGGTCAGTACAAAACCCAAGGCTATCAGTATGCCACACCTCCCAAACAAAGACTGAAGGCTAAGCCTTTCTCACCATGTCCTCACTGTGGTTTCAATGATCATCTTCCTGATGATTGTTTGATGAAAGTATGCTGTGACATCTGTGGAGATCCCTCCCATGAAACCAGGGGGCATGACAAAGTGATTCAGTCCAGAAGGAAATATCAAACCAACACTTCTCAGTCACCTGATGCATCAACATCCACAAAATGTAAAACATGTGGAAGCTCAGGACACATAACTTCAGACCATGATTCACTAACTGAGTTCAAAAAGTCCCTGAGGACTAAGCCCACTAGAAGGTGGGTCAACAAGCAAAACTAACCCAGTTTACTGTTTGTGCAGAAACACATCAAGGATCCTACCTGGCATCTAGACAGTGGATGCTCCAGAAGTATGACTGGTGTGAAAAGTTTTCTGCACAAATATGTGGAAGAACCAGGACCCAAAGTAGTATTTGGTGATAACTCATCAGCTCCCACTGAGGGTTATGGTTCAGTAAACTGCAATGGTATAGTTTTTACAAGAATAGCTTATGTTAATGGTCTGAAGTACAACCTGATAAGTGTTTCCCAACTATGTGATGCAAAATACATAGTTCAGTTTGATGATAAGAGAGGGACCATCTTTAATGCCAATAAGGAAGTTGTGTTGATTGCACCCAGAAGGGATGATGTATATGTCCTTGACATGTCATCCCTGACTCAAAATGGGACTTGCCTATTCTCAAAGGCAAGTGAGACAATCAACTGGCTATGGCATAGGAGACTCTCTCATCTCAACTTCAAAAACATCAACAACCTGGCCAAACAGAACAAAGTTCTGGGCCTTCCATCCCTGGTGTATACCAAAGACAAGCCTTGTTCTGCTTGTGAAAAAGGAAAACACCACAGGGCATCATTCAAAACCAAACAAACCTTTTCAATCAAAAGCTGCCTGCATCTTCTTCATATGGACCTTTTTGGACCTGTCAGTCCAATGTCCATACACCATGAGAAGTATACTCTGGTCATTGTGGATGAATACTCAAGATATACTTGGGTTTACTTCCTGACCAAAAAGAGTCAGGCAGCTGAAACCATCATGTCATTTGTCAGGAACATTGAAAATCAAAATGATGTCAAAGTTAAACAGATCAGGACTGACAATGGCACTGAATTCAAAAACCAAGACCTTGAGTGTTTTTGTGATGAGAAAGGAATTTCTCAAAATTTCACTTCTCCCTATACTCCTGAACAAAATGGAGTAGCTGAAAGGAGAAATAGAACACTCATTGAGGCAGCAAGAACCATGCTGAATGGCTCAGTCCTCTCAAAACATTTTTGGACTGAGGCAGTTAAAACAGCCTGCTACACTCAAAACAGGTCAATCATTGTGAAAAGGCACAATAAGACACCTTATGAGATATTCAAAGGAAGGATTCCTGACATCAGCTACTTTCATGTATTTGGGTGTCCTGTGTTTATACATAATCACAAGGATCACTTAGGTAAATTTGATGCCAAAGCTGATGATGGATACTTCCTGGGATATTCCTTGGTCTCTAAAGCCTTCAGGGTGTTCAACACAAGGAGACAACAAACTGAGGAAACTTATCACATTACTGTTGATGAGAGCACTGAATCCATCAGGTTCTCAAATTCCTCAGTTGAAGAAATTGGTATTGATGACTCATCAAGATATCCTCCTGATAAGTATCATCCTGAGAACAATCCCTCAACTCAATACCAAGCTGATGCTGATGTCTCCTACTACATCATCCCTCACAATCTACGCCAACCACCTATCAGTGAGTTCATAGAAACTCAGCCTGTCTCAAATGAGACTGACACCACTGAACAAATTGTTCCTACAGTTGTCACTGAAGTGCATATTGATGAGTTACCTCATGTTCCTGAGACTGAACCTATTCAGGCTCCTACAAGCTCAAATTCCTATCCCAAACCCCAGGATAGCTGGACTAGATCCAAAATCATTGAGCTTGTGAACATCATTGGTGAACCCACTGAAGGCATGCTCACAAGAAGCAAGGCTGCCAAACTCAAGGCTGCCACTGCCAACATATGCCTTTATGCTGACTATCTCTCAGAAATTGAGCCTAAAAATGTAAAGGAAGCCCTGACTTATGAAAGTTGGGTTCAGGCCATGAGAGATGAATTGGAACAATTTGACAGAAATGATGTCATGACCCTTGTTGAATGCCCCCAGGGTGTTTTAATCATTGGTATGAAATGGGTCTTTAAAAACAAGACTGATGAGAATGGCACAGTCATCAAAAACAAAGCAAGACTGGTTGCCAAAGGATATAATCAACAGGAAGGTATAGACTATGAGGAAACCTTTGCACCTGTTGCAAGAATGGAAGCCATCAGGATCTTCCTTGCCTATGCAACTTACATGAACTTTAAAGTTTACCAAATGGATGTTAAAAGTGCATTCCTGAATGGTAACATCAAAGAAGATGTTTATGTGCAACAGCCTCCTGGTTTCGAAAGTAGTGAATACCCCAACCATGTCTACAAGCTTAACAAAGCCCTTTATGGACTAAAACAAGCACCCAGGGCATGGTATGAAACTCTTTCAGCCTTCCTGATCCAAAACAAGTTTGTCAGAGGAAGAATTGACAACACACTGTTCATCTACAGAACAAAGGATGATGTCATTCTTGTCCAAGTATATGTTGATGACATCATCTTTGGCTCAACAAGTTACAAACTTTGCAAACAATTTGAAAAACTCATGACCACAAAGTTTGAAATGAGCATGATGGGTGAACTCACATACTTTCTTGGACTACAAATCAAACAAACTGAAAAAGGAATATCCATTTGCCAAGAGAAATATCTCAGGAACATACTGAGGAAGTATGAGCTCACTGACTGCTCTTCAGTAAAAACTCCCATGGTTCCTCCAAACAACCTTGGTCCTGATCTCACTGGAAAGTCAGTGAATCAAACCCAATATAGAGGAATGATTGGCTCCCTGATGTACTTACTTGCCTCAAGGCCTGATATCCAATTCTCAGTCTGCCTGTGTGCAAGATACCAGGCTGACCCTAAAGAATCACATCTCACTGCTGTCAAGAGAATCATCAGGTACCTGAAGGGTACTCCAAACCTTGGTTTGTATTACCCAAAATGTTCAGGATTTGATCTCAAAGGGTACACTGACTCTGACTATGCAGGATGTAACATGGATAGGAAAAGTACTTCAGGATCCTGCCAATTTCTTGGTGGTAAACTTGTGTGTTGGAGTACAAAGAAACAGCAGTCAGTGGCCATGTCCTCAGCTGAAGCTGAATATATGGCTGCTGCAGGATGCTGTGCAAATGTACTTTGGATGAAGAGCCAACTGAGTGACTATGGCATTCAGTATAAGATGGTACCTATCTTTTGTGATAATACAAGTGCCATAGCCATCTCAAACAATCCAGTACTTCATCAAAGAACCAAACACATTGATATCAGATACCACTTCATCAGGGACCATATCTCTAATGGAGAAATTGAACTACATTTCATCCCCACTGAGTATCAGCTAGCTGATATCTTCACTAAACCTTTGGATGAACCCACTTTCACAAGATTGAAAGCTGAACTGGGCATGTTGGACATAGAATCAGGGAACTGATAAAAAATGTTCCAACATGATGTATATTCTCTAGGTCCCTGATCACACCCTTCCTGAAACACTCATTTTTATTGAATGAAAAAATCATTCAGGGGGCTCAGGATGAAAAATGGCATTGAATACCCTAACTAAATGCTCTAAGTATTTAGTCAGTTAAATGTCCCAGGTAGGTAACTGAATCCTATTAAATATAGGAATATATGTCACTTACACAACTGGCATCCACTCCTTGGGCCCCCACATCTCTCTCACCAAACACCACTGAGCATTAAATGCTCTCTCACACACAAAACGTGTGATGATTGTTTTTCCTGCAAAAGTGCAATATTTGCAGAAGCACCCCAAAGGGTGAGAGAAAATAGGGGTAGTGGGAATCGTGACATTTAATGCGGATATCAAACCAAAATTATTATGCCGTTTCGGTTAAATAAATTAAACCTTTGGCATCCGCAACATCACCTCCCAAATCTTTACCCTATAAATACCCCCACAAAAAAAGGGAAACACACACGCTTTTAAAATCTTTAACAAAACTCTTGCAAATTGTTTTCAAAACTGCGTGTGTTTCCTCACCCATACCCATTTTTCAAACCAGGCTTTTTATAAACAAATGGCTACTTCTAAGGTCGTAAAATACGCACCCAATGTGGATTTCCAAATGGAAAGCGTAGACCTTACCAAAAATAATGTGGTGGGGAACTTTGCCTACCCTGCTGGGTACCCTGAATACAGGGATGTGGTGATGTTCCTTCAGAACTGTTTCCTGACCACCTCATTCACTAAGACCCCCTCAGTCATCTATCATGACTACTTGAGGGAATTTTGGTGCACAGCGGTTGTTGAAAACCCTGATGCGCCAAAAGAGGCCAAAATCAAGTTTACAGTCAAGAATGGAACTAAGTCCCTAACTCTTGACTATAAAACTTTTGTCAAAGCCACTGGGCTTGATTATACCACGACCTTCACTGCCCAACCCTCTGAAAAAGAGGTAAAGGAGGTCTTGTTGGAATTGGGACCCTATGACAAAAATCACCCTGAGGTGACACCAGGGTCCCTATTATCCAAAGCCCCAATTGTTAAGACCTGGTTCCCAGCTCCCTGGAGGATTCTAATGACTTTTGTCATTCAGGTTCTCTGGGGAAATAAATCCTCGACTGAGCAATTAAACACTACTCAAGCAATGATAGTGTTCTGTCTCATTGAGGGTAAAATGATAGACCTTGGAGAAATCATCTTCAGGGACCTCATAGCAAAGTTAGGGGGGAAGTCTAGGCAAAAACATATGTCATATCCTAGATTTGTTTCCTGTGCCCTACAAGACTTGCTTGGGTCTGAGTATGATAGGCCTGACGCAGTAGGTTTTGAGCCTGACGTCCTACACAAGGCAAATTACTCACGCGACCCTCTTGAGGTTACACCAGTCACCCTGACATTGTACATGCGTACTGCTATCCAGGGTGACAATAAAGTATAACCAATTCCCTCTCCCACCAAAAGGGTGAAGAGGAAGAAGGGTCAGGGGTCCAGGAAGGTGGCTCAACCCAAGTCACTCGACACTGAGACTTCTGATCCTAAAGTTGCCAAAAAGGGGCATGAATTACCGCCCTTGACTGCGGACACCCTGAGTATAATAACCCAGTCACTAGGCCTGCAACAAAAGCCAACGGAGGGCACTGAGAAATCACACTCAGTGTCCTCGGGCAAACCCGTTTCCAAAGACTCTACTGTCATAAACAAGACAGTTGAGCCGAAACAAAACAAACCTTCGCATCCTGTTAACGTCTCTGGCAAATCACAACCAGGGTCTCAGGGAGTAAGGGATCCTAAATCCTCGGTGGGGCAGCACTACTCCACTGAGAAGGGGGTCCACAAACAATCACATCCTGCTAAAAGCTCGGGTAGATCAAAACCCAAGCATCAGGGAGTTAATGTCCCTAAACCTTCGACAGGCCAGAACAAGCCTGTTGGAAAGGGGGACTCAACCACTCACTTGCCTGATGAGGACATTCGCAAATCAAAGCTTTTGTCTGAGGGCACCCCTACTTATCCCCAAGACTCAGTGGGAAACAAACAACCCACTGATAGGGACACAACAATCACGGCTCCTCGGGATGGCACTGAGAAACACCCATCAGTGTCTAAAGGGGTCACGGGGGACAAAGACTCAGAGGGATATAAACCACCCGCTGATATGGAACCCACAACCACTCCCGGAGGTGCGCATAACTTGGGAACTGGCCTTAAAGACCAGGTAGGTAAAACCCAACCTACCGGATTTGAGGGGTCAGGACCTGGCCAAAACGAAGGCAAATCTTCTTATGAAGAGGAGCCGGATAACCTCCAATTGTTGCAGATATCCTCCCTGGCGGATGCTCAGGCATTCTTATTTTCTGATGATGAATTCAACAGTGACGAGGAAGTCTTCACGGCCGGAGATGATATGGAGGATGAGGAGACAGTCCCTGAACCTGTTACTCAGTCTCCTCAACCCTCTAACCATGATGAAGATGAACAACATTCCGAGCCGGAAACCTCAGAAGACGCTTCAACTCCTCTCACTGAAAGAGCCTTCAAAAGGTTCATCAAGAAAATGACTAATGTTTTGTACAGGGGGGTCACTGAAGAGGTGTTTGATCTGCATACTGAGCAAGCAGTCCACTATCACCTCCTCAAAGATGCTGTTGAAGATTACAATGAAGATGTCAGGGAGCAAAATTCCACTGTCAATCACTCCCTGACACAAATGGCTTCGCACATCAATCAATTTTTGGAATCCCTTAAGGAGCTGGCTACAGGGGTTAAGTCAATTCAAGAATCAGTCAAGGATGATCCTGAGCTCAACAAAAGAATTCTTCAGGCATCTGAGACATATCAGGTCAACTCGGCGGCCCTTACTGAGTTACTTGGTTTGATAAGGGATTCAAATGTTCAGAATCTCAGCTCCACGGTGGAGTCCCTCAAGTTTTCCTTCACTCAGTTGGAAGCATCAGTGACAGCTCAATTCCAGAAGTCCACATCTCTGGCATGGACAATGGGTTCCCGGATGACTGCCCTTGAAAGTTCTCAGGCTTCACTTGACTCCAGGGTATCTCTCATTCATCAGGATACTGCGGAGATCAAGTCCATGATGACGGAAATATTTCAAGCCTTCAAGGGTTCTACTTCTACTTCAGTAACTCCAACACTTGCCATCACTGCAGCTCCGGCAAATGTTGAGGGGGAGAATGTTACTGAAACCCCTGTTACTGATGAACAAGAAGCTGGACAGCCCTCTCACACTGAGGGGGAGCATGTCACTGAAGCCACACCAATCACTCAAGTTCCCCCACAAGAGGAACCAGTCTCCTCCACTCTACTTCAGGACAGAGGAAAAAGCATTGCCACCACCTCAGAACCTGAAGTCAGACTCCAGCCTGCCTCCAAAATTGTCAGAATTGACCCTGATGAACCTATCAGGGTCCCGTATGAAATTAATGGAAAAATCTATCAACTTACTCATGACCAGATACAAGACTACTTGGGAAAAGTTGAGAAAGCGGCAAAGGCAGCTGAAGAAGAGAAACTGAGCAAGCCTAAACTGATACAGGTTGTTCATGAGGAGGCTGAAAAGATTGGTCTGGACACTGAGGCACTAGCTAATGAGCAAGCTGGTGCAGCCTTTAAAAAGGCTCAGGAAGAACAGATGAATGCTCTGAAAAAGGAAAGGGAAGAAAAGCTGAAGAGGCAAGCTCAAATCAGAAAGACCAGGGTTGAAAGATATCATTGGGTGATGAAGGAAAGATTGAAGCCTGAAACCATCACTGACATCAAAATCCACAGGAATACCAAACCCGCAATGGTCACTGTCTTCAGGGGGGCTGATAAGAGAATAATGGATGTTCATAATCCATTCAAATTCGCTGACTTTGGGATCACTGAACTTGATGAACTCCGTCCCATCATTGCCAAGAAAAATGGCGTCGTTGTTGATCAACTTCTCAAGTCACTGAGCGAAAGATATGACAGACTGAGAGCAATGCCTGAAGCCCTCAACATTCCCTCCCTTCTTCCTGCTCCAACAGCAGGAACTGCTTCTTCAACCACCACAAGGAGAAAAAGGAAGCACATCGAATCCGAGCCTGAGATCAAAGTCCCAGGATTGGAATGTGACAGGTCTGTTAACTGAAGGAATCACCTTCGTGAACAACACCGTGCTTGAACACCCTGAACGAGGTCTATGCTTCACTGATGAATATGGAGACCTTGGCTTCCAAAGGTGGTCCGATATAGACAAGGCAGGGGTCACGGCAATGGTAGCGTACCTGATGTTAGCTGCTCCTATTCAAAGTGGTGCAAACCAAAGGTTCTGTAAGGACCTAAGGACAAAGATTGAGGAGCATCCTGAGAAACACCTGCTGAGATCAAAGAAAGCTAAGATTGAGGGACTTGGCTATCATCTGAACATCTGATCTGCAACAACTATCTTTTTTTTATTTTGTTTGTAATTTGTAGGAAAATGTAATAGCTAATGAATAAACTGATGTTTTGTTTAAATAGTTATGTCCTACTTACAATTACAACAAACATTCAGCAAGAGAAGATGTACCCTGACAACTCAAGCTGAATCAAGTATCACTTAGGCAATTTGTATGTTCAAATAGGGGGAGATTGTTGGGTCACTGAATTCCCCAAGTCTTCTAACAAGGATTTGAACGTAAAATCCCCTAAGTGCAAACAAGTCACTGAGTGAACAGTAACTCAGTGAGTCACCTTCAGGGAGCTAAGACCGAGCCTAAGAAGAAAGGTTCTCCATTCAGTGAGGTGGAACTCAGTGAAGTGTGATCTAAGCCAAGAAGAAGGTGATGGGTTCAGTGAGGATGACAATAACTCACTGAACCCCAATGACTCCTCAGCAACTTAAACGTACTGAAGACTGATGACATGAAGACTGAAGTTTTGGCGGGACTGGGCGGGAAAGTCTGAGCTGCTTTATTAAAGTGCTTTATCACTTTAATGTCAGACTTTCCCCAAATGGTTAAAACCAGTCTGTCATCAGAAAGTGCCTTTTGGATCTAACTCAATGAAGGTTCCTTTGCCAGAAGAATAATATCTTTCAAGATATTGTTAAGGAAGCTTTAGGTCCAATGTATATTTAGTTGTTCTATACTTGTGTATAAATAGGAAGCAAATGTGAGGAGTAAAAGTTGACAAGTTTGTGCAATTAATGCAAAGCATTCACAAACCACTTTTACTCCTCCAAAGAACAACACAAGCCCCTGAGATAGCTCAGTGGGTAATTTAAGTTGTCACTCAACTTAGTTGAGTTTAGTGAGGAGTCCATACCACACTTGTCAATTCAACCCCAAGTGTTATTCCGCAAACACTTGGGTACGATTCTTTTTGATTAACTTCTAATAAAGAATTAAACGTTGGAAAATATTATCTCTTTTGTTTACGTTTTTTTATTGTTAATCATTTTCTACATTTGTGTTCAAGTCATATAACTTGGTTACTTTAACTTCTTAGTTACGGTTAACCAAGTAAAAGGGACCAACAGTATCCCAACCACGACCACGCATGCCAGTCGGATGCAATACTCCGTGACCTTTTAGGTGACATGGATAAATTTCATATGTAGTACTGTTATCGTTGTTGTTGCTGTTGTTGTTGATGTTATTGATGTTTAATAAAATGTTTTTGTTGTTGTTGTTGTTTAATAAAATGTTGTTGTTGTGGTAACTGATGTTGAACGCCCTTTATATTTTAAATTTGTACGCACAAATAATAGAACTGAAGGAGCAATAATTATCAAACACAAAGGCAAACTGTTTATTTAAAACAAGCAAGAGTTCTTAACCACATGCATTTTCATACAGACTCAAACTAAACAACTCGACAACCAAACTAAACAACTCAACAACCAAAGGAAACAACTCAAACTAAACAACTCGACAACCAAACGAAACAACTCAAACTAAACAACTCGACAACCAAACGAAACAACTTAAACTAAACAACTCGACAACTAGAAGAACAGATCAAACGAAACAACCCGTTTTTTTTTGCGGCTACTTCCCGCTTTACTCGAACTCGCACCATCTTTTCCCTTCCTTGCTCTCATTTCCTTGATATGTGCAAACGTAGCTTCAAGATTTGTGACCCTATTTCCCAGATTATCAAGTTTGGTTTCCAACGTACTTTCAGCTTCGTCGTCACCTCCAACAGCAACAACTTGAGCTTCAGCAGCATCTAGCTCGTCCATGTACTCTTTGTAGTACGACTTTTTCCTACACCATTCGATAATCTTGTCTCTCATCCACGGTTCAACATTCTTAAAAGAACCATATTCCTTATAAACTGCATGACCAAAAGTTAACATAACTTCATTAAAGAGGAGCTCGTGTGACAAGATTTTTGAGTACTCCTCTTCAACTGTGCAACCACGCCAAGTCATGTGTGTCTTGTAAGAATTGACGATTGACTTATTTGTGAGATGTGTAAAATGAGACGGAAATAATTTTGTGAGAATGTATATAGGTAAAAAAATGAGACGGGAATGTATTTGTGAGGATATATATAGCCTGATTTTTGAAGAGATATTCCCCTCGACATGTCGACGGTCGACGGGAAAAAGAACGCGGGAAAAAATCCCGCCCAATATTTTACCCATTTATTAAAAATATTTATAATTTAGTAATATACTCCCGTCGACGGGACTCTCAAAACAAATAATTATTATCCTTAATCACACGTTAATTGTGGGGATATACGTTATTAATATATTCCCGTCGACAAGTCGACGGGAATATATTAGCGGGTAAATTTCGCGCCCAATTTTGGTGAATTATTGAGGTCAAAAAAATATGTTGAAATGTTCCCGTCGACATGTCGACGGGAAAATACGATTATGAAAAATTCAACGCAGTGGGGCTCGGTCAAGCGTTTTTTTTGTCGTTTAGTGGATGATGCCGTCGACATATTGTCGACGGGAAACCTGTCGACGCCTGTTCTCCTGTTTCTTGTAGTGTATATGGATCTAATAGGTTATAAGAAAACTATACTATCGACCAGCTACCAACCACATCTATTTATTTGTAACGCGACAAATATCTTTTATTCTGGGTAAGGGAGGGGTCGAGAGACAAAGTCTTATTCGCTTTTACTTTTCATATGTCATATCATATCATGTCATATATGAAATTAAATCCAACATTTTTTATGCTCATTTCTCGGCCACGATAGACCTTTTCAAGTACACAAAAGGAAAAGATCTATAGCTATTGGTGCAGTGTTCTTTTTGGTAAAAGGTCAAAAGAACCGATATTACTCCAAAAAGCATTTAAGTATAAAGGATATGAGTGAATCAAATATCTCAGCCCGTTACATAGGCGAAAAAGCTTGTATAACAAGATACTTCCTATTTTCTAAACAAGAAAATAAACACTATTCATAAGATAACATCAGACTCCTACAAAAACAAAATTACTTCCTACCAAGACCTTGAAGCTTGATATCATACATGTCATAAAAAGCATCCAAATTCTCTGAAAGATCGTCGATCTGATCCGCATAGTCATCATAATCATATTCAAGCTCGTGATCACCACCAAATAAGTTCACTGACTCATCAAAAGTGTTAAAAACCTTCTCCTCATCACTGTCGGAATAAACAATCTTTTCCACCTTAGAGAATGGGTTAACTCTCTTAGTAGAATAAATAGACGGAGAAAAAGAAGAACTAGGCTTACTGGCCGCAACGTGCCCCTTTTCTTTCACAACACTCACAAGCGGTTCTTGTGATACATTACCGGTCTTTTGAGACCCATCCACATTAGCTTCCTTTTTATTACCCGGATAATCAACTTTTTTAAGAGGATCACCATCGTCGTCCACAAAAGTAACTTTTCCATTGAAAAGGTTCGGGTGGAATACGAGTGGAAACCGCCTCGATTCAAAGCACATTTGACTAGTGTAAGAGTTTAACATTTTCGGCGTACCAACCAATGTGGCAAGGAGATTGAGACCATCATCAGAGAACATAGGTAGAGGAAAATCATGGAATTTAACCCCTACCGGAATATTAGTCAAATCCCCTTTAAGTAAGTTACTGATCAAAGTCCAAGGTTTAAGAATAATATGAACATTTCTAATCATCCATGTGCCGTTTTCAAGGACATCTTCAACACCTTTCTTCGTTGAAAACTTAAAGAAAAAGAAACATTTAGCATTCATCATGATCTTTTGAATACCATACTTAGCCCACACATTCCACACATAATAGTCAACAACCGGAAATGCAATCCGTTTACCAAGAAAATAACCATAGAGAGAATTATCGAATCTAGCATTTACCTCTTCAATTACTTTCATAAGAACAGAAAGGTCCACTCCATTAGATTTATTGCTACATTCCAGCCTAATCAAACATATAACTAAATTCCAATTTGTTCCATGTGCATATAAAGTTATAGGATGATCATCCGTGTCTCATTAAACGCTTATAAAGTTGAAGTTATGTAAAAGGTGGAATATCACTTTCTTGATTTTCATTTATGTTTAACAGATGTTCAACTTGATGAGCAAAAGTGATCAATATTCTTTATCACTAGCTAGCTATCAAGAAAAACTACAGGTTGGCAAAAGATTAGAAAACATGGTTGGTGAATTTAAACCAAAAAGTTTTCACCGATAAGCTATAGCTTACGCTCAAAGTTCTTCGACACAAGTGCTAGCTAGTTAGCTAGTTTGCAATGAAGTTCATTTCATGGCTTTGCTTGCTCGATTTACACTTCTAAACCAATAATTTGTTTGTTCTACTGACACAAGTATAATATATGGTAAGAAACGGTCACGAGGACAGTTTGATAAATGTCTGCAACTTTAATACGCAGCCAAACAAGTATGTGTTTATATAGGTAATATAGTTGTATGTGGATGTATCGAATTATATGTGTGTATGAGAGCAGAAGAGTTGACTGTCATTACTCTTTTAAAAGCTTTTGCTGTGAAAAGTCAATCGCACAAAAGTGAAGTATACGTAAAGTAAAATTCATAAATAAAACTCATTAATCACCTTTAATTTTTATAAAAGTTCCCATATAAATAAATTCATTGGTTATTGTAAGTTTATAACCAATCAAAGGACTTGTGGTCTAGTGGGTGGGACTTAACTTGTTAAGCGAGCTACAAGTGGGAGTAGTACCTGTAAGATAATGATAAACCCGTAGGTATAATCTTATTAATCATCCACTATTTATAATAGTGAAACCGTAATACCCTAAACCCACAAACCGGGCTTGGGCTTATACTTATCTCTGAACACTCCCCCGCAGTTCGAGCGGCGAAATCGCGAAAGCTCGAACTGGAGTAGTAAACTAAGAAAACAAAAGAAAAAAAACATTAACATAATAAAAACAACTTAATCGACTCGTAACAAAACCCTACCAACGGTCGACTTTAGTCGACTGGTACCAACGGTCGGCTAAGTCGACTGGTAACACAACCGTACCAACGGTTGACTTTAGGGACTGGTATCAACGGTCAACTAAGTCGACTGGTAACAAAGCCGTACGAACAATCGACTAATTAACAAACGAACAATAAACCGGATAACCCAAAGTATCCCCTACAACTAAAACAAATGAAATTACAAATCATAGTAAAAGATGAGAAAACAAAAGTTGGTTCTAAAACTTCAACCCCCAAAGAACCTTCCGAACAAACGGGGCGTGTTTTTTCATAGAAAAACATAAAAATCTTTATTACGTGATGTATTCAAACTAAAAGGAATTAAATCCTTTATACCCTTTGCACGTCCGCCGAGAGAAGATAAATATAATGAATATTTATATGTGTCTTTGCTTCTGGTCTTCAAAAGATGCCGGCTGCTTGTTTTCTACCTAGGACTAATTGTATTTTACTCAAAGGGGTGTTCGTACTTTTGGAATTAAATGGCGGCTCAGTTAACATAAAAGAAATCGACCAGTGTATTGTGGAGAGAACCTCCGGACCGACGGCCGGAGAAGGAAGCCGCTGTTTGGAGTTTAGAGGGAAGGACCGATTAGGCTCTGATACCATGTAAGATAATGATAAACCCGTAGGTATAATCTTATTAATCATCCACTATTTATAATAGTGAAACCCTAATACCCTAAACCCACAAACCGGGCTTGGGCTTATACTTATCTCTGAACAGTACCGGGTGGGTGACCACCCGGGAAGTCCTCACTTGTGGTCCACTTGTAGACCATATTGTTCCGGAGATATATTGCAATGATAGATTTGAACCTTCAGGCCACTCGTTGCGGGTGCTCAAATCTTGAGCATGACCCGGTTTTCATCCGGCTGTTTCTCCAGCAAGGTAAACTTGTGTGGAGGCAGTACGGTTTCCGGGGGAAACCCGTTACCACCTGAGATCAGCGTGGACCCGGTTAAGACAACATAGTCTGGCGGGGTGGCGATGGGGCCTTCGCTGTCCGCGAAGGTGATCGTTTCTAAGTTGAAATTCACCTTTAAAAAAAAAAAAAAATTATAACCAAATAAGTACAGTTGTAATTAATGGCTACATCATTAACTTACTTGCTGGTATCTTATCTATATGCTTTTAGTATCATTTAAGAAATGCACCATTCCATTAATAACTAAGATAGAGAAATATATCTACCATTTTAGTTTTAGAATCACAATGATAAACTTATCAGTCGAGTTAACTCATACCCACCATCTATCTAAAAAGAAATCAATTGTTCAGATTAAAAACATTTAATATTTCACCCATTTTTTATAATTTAAATATCTTTTAAACCGTTAATCGTTAAGCGAAAATAATATTTCACATATGATATATCACATGTGATTTTTTCGGCTACGAAAAAAACGTGAAAAAACGAAAAAAAAAATTGTCGAAAATATGTCAAAGTGCCTATCTATAGAAAGATAATTAAATGCTCGTCGTAACGGTATATTTTTTTTCCCTTAGCAATTAACGATTTGAAAAATATTAATATTTGAAAAAAAAAAAAAAAAAAAGATGAAAGTGGGTGTTTTAAACTGTTAAAATTAATCTCATCCATTAAATCAAATAAAGATGGAGAAAAAATGAAGGGCGGAGATTAGTAAAGTTTGGTCCCTTTCGTCTAAACTTATTTATATCTATTTTTCGATAAAAAAAAATTTTGTTTTGGTTTTTTTAAATTAATTTGATCGAGCCCTTTTTGCCAATTTAATTAAGGTGGTTCATATTCGACTAGTTTTCATTTTCAATAAAAGCAGTGATAAATAAAATATCTTAAAAAAAAAAAAAAAAAAAGTAAAAAATAAAAACTAGATATCATTTACGATGCATGTTAACCAAGGTTATAAATAGCGCAAGGCGTGGCGTGGCGGCATAAACAAGCCTTACGTCTTAGCGGTCAAGGCGAAGCTTTTGCATTTATAAGACGGCACAAAATATGAAAATATTTATATATTTATATTATTTCATATATATCGAATTTACAAAATGACGTGGAATAAGGTGGCATAACGCGTGGCGTGACGGTATTACTAAGCCTCACGCCTTTGCGAGGCCGTTGCGAGGCATTTGTGCGCCTTTTAGAACCATAATGTTAACTAGTACTCGCAGAACTCACTCATCTTGGTACATGACTTAGATTAGGATGCTATAATAAGGTTAGAGGGTGTAGGTGGCTTTTGAGCGGCAAGGCAAAGTGTTAGGTCAACGACAAGCAAGGCAAACCACCCTTTTGCGCGTGCGCGTGCGTGCACACACACACGGAGAGAGAGAGAGAGAGAGAGAGAGAGAGAGAGAGAGAGAGAGAGAGAGATCCTAATGGTTACACCATTCTGAAGAATGTTCAAAATATCGAGCGATACTTAGGGCAAATTTTTAGAATACCCATGCATGGCAAGTATTGCTAGCTTATATAACTCTACATTTTGGATCTTTTGATCATGCAAATTTACTCTTTGTGATTAAATTTGAG
This sequence comes from Artemisia argyi, assembly GCA_030686995.1. NCBI lineage: Eukaryota > Viridiplantae > Streptophyta > Magnoliopsida > Asterales > Asteraceae > Artemisia > Artemisia argyi. The sequence continues at coordinate 23,047 of JARVZY010005772.1, forward strand.
ATACTTTTAATTTTCACATAATGTTACTAAGAGCAATTGCAATAACCCAAGTCTTTAAAACTTTTTTTTTTGTTTCACTATTAATATTTCAATAAATACTATCTTTCAAAAAGTCATTAATATACATCTTCTCTATTCGTACAAAGCTTTTCACAAATATTTTATGTAACCTTTCCTTATGTATTTTAATTTTTACAAAATGCCCTCCATCTTGTTTATGAACTCACATTAATATTTACAACTAGAAGTTGGATAAACATACTAAATGCATGGTTGATTGTGTAAGATACACATGGTTGATTGTATAGGCTTCCTTTAGTACGAAAGAATATATTCTTTTACAAAACAACATATTCTTTTACAATACAACAAAACATCCATATCTATTTTACCAGATTGAAAAGCCAAGACATATAAAAGAGGAATATCACAAAGAATATATAGTACCAAGCCAAGACATAGACCAACTGATGTGGTGATTCTAACTGAATAAGTTTCTAACTATATAAGTTCTTAACAATACCAAACAATGATCCTATTAAGTCTCATAATAAAGAGTTTTTTATTTGACTCTTGTGGTTAGAAAAAGTTAATTCATGATTGTAATAGTTGGGAAAATAATTACAACATATTGCTCCTAACTAAATAATTGGGAAAATTCTTTCAAAATGTACCATACTTGTAAAAAAAATCATTTTTGAGTAACGTACTTTTTATTTTCGTTATTGTGGTACTAAACTTTCATTTTTGGCCTCTTTTATGCACTTTGGGACATTTTTTTAACATTTTTGCCCTTGGATTTTTAAAATTTTGAGGGGCAAAAACGTTTCAAAATGCGTAAAAGAGGCCAAAAATAAAAGTTTAGTAACCCAATAAGGAAAAAAAAAAGTTCGATACTCAAAAGTGATTTTTTGAATAAGTATGGTACATTTTAAAAGAATTTTCCCTAAATAATTTGTCCGATGCCGTCGTCACACATATATAGACATGCATAATATAACAAAACATTAAAAAAACAACTGCATCAAATTAAAATGGTCAAAAGTGAAAAAATGAGTTTAATAAAGGGTATAAGATGCAAACTCAACAAATTTACATTTAATGAAAATAACTTGTTAAATATTGAATCAAATGCTCGGTAGTTTAAAGTCTTTCTATCAAAAGTCATTTATAGCTCTTTGTCACAATGGGTTCAAGTTATGTAATAGATTTTTGAAATAATAAAAAGCTATTCAAATACCAACCATTGTAGTTGCTCTAAGTTGAATCAATAATAGACCTCTATTTATTAAAAAAAGAATTACTTTACAATAAAAGTTAAAGGTGGGGCCTCGATCAATTAAGTAAAAAATGAGTATATCAAAGAAAAACAAGTCGTATACATGTAACCAAGAAGATGGCCTATCGGCCTGTAGCTAACCAAAGAAAGAAAAACGAGGCATATACATCAAAGGCTAACTCAAACGACACGTCTACATCTAGACAATAAGGAGGCAAATGTGATAAATACATCTAACACTTTTGAAGTGTTTAACAGTTTGGACGAAGGAAAGAATGATGGGAATGTGTGTATTCTTTAGTCGAGTAATACAACTAATGTTGCTATATCAGTGGACTTGGGACATAATGTGAATGGGGTGCAACATATTAATGAGAGTATCCCTCTATTAGTGCGAAACCAGTGGTGACAAGTACACAACCGGCTTCTTCGAGTTTGTATGCTGAAGAGGATAGTGAGGGTGGTGTGGAAAATATATACGACGAAACCGTGACTTTCATGGCAAGTGGGAGTGGATACTGGACTAAGAATTTGTACGAACGCCGGAAGGAAATGAAGGATGATGATCCATATGATGGTGATGTTGAGTACAATTAATGCTCATGATTTATTTAAAGATCAATTGGCTTTCTGTGACGCTTGAGATATCAAGATTCGCGGTCGAAAAAAGTTGTAGGTTATGTTTGGAGTCGTTTTAGTCAAATGCAATCTAGTTATAGTCATTACTTCATTTTTAGTAGTAGATTTGTTTATTATGTTAGCTTTAACGCTTATGTAACGAGTTGTGATATTTGATTTAACCCATATTCATTGTACTTAAATGTTTTTTGAAGTAATACATTTATCGAGGAAACCTTTTACCAAATAAAAATTATGCATCGACAAGGGTTTAGAGACCAGTACGTACTGGTTTTACAAGAAAGAAACAATGGAACATACGAAAAGTCGATTGTCAAAGGGCCAACATATATAGTCGTAAGAGTGTGCATCATATATAAGAATAGACGCTAGGAAGTCAATGATGTTTTATATATGGTGTTAGTCTTTTTTTGAACAAATCTTTTGGGGTTTCCTTGACCTAGCTAGGGTTTCCCTCAAATCACTATAAGCCTACTTTTATGATTTCACAATAATTGACTTTTTATCTTATAAGTATTTTAATCATTCATGAGTCATATAGTCAAATATTTTATACAGTGAACCCTACGAGGAAGTTTTGTAGATATATCATTAAATATTCATGATTATAACTTGTAGAAAAAACACCATCGAGAATGGCCGTGAGTGACAAATCGAGGTTTTAATGACATAATATGTAATATTAATTTGACCTTTCGTAACATTTTCTAAAAAGATAAGAACTTAAACTTTTAAGACATAATAAAACTCTCCGTGAACACTTTTCTTATGTGTCACTATAACACTTTTTTTATGTGTCACTATAACACTTTTCTTACAGTTTCTTAGTGTAGGAAGACACGTATAAAATTAGTGATACCTTAATTTATTTACTTTTAGTCACATCCTTTTCTTTCTTTGTGATACTTTTTTCGTTTTTTTTACTTTTAGTGACAGCTGACACAGTTTTCTTGTGAGAGTCCCAGGTCTTGATTGAAGTGGCGCTAGCTAGTTCAACTATTGACTAGTATACTCTTTAAGAAATTGCAATTTTAGCAATCACGTATGATTTGAATCATATGATGGTTTGATAAATAGTAAACGCAATAACATTTTACCAACTTTTTAATATTACCAATTTAAGACTAGCTAGGTTGCATGATACTTTAGCCAGCATGTGGTGGGTTATATCCATATATAGCCAGCATGTTGCACTAATAAATATGATTGGTTACACGAAAGGTGAAACCAACATACGCATTTAATATCATAACTTACAAATATGAAAAATCATGCCGATCCACATAAACCGCTACAATTGTGTTTATATGTTATCTCTGACAAAAATTAAAAAAAAAAAACGAAAAAACTATCATTTAACGCGTAGATAACATAATAAATTTAGAGAAATGAATAGAAAATACGTGACACAAAAATATAGGTTAAGTAAACCCAACGACAGCCATTTTATTGCTCTTTATAGTACGCACCAAACTGAGTTTGCTTTTATCATGTGTCTTTATTTCCATTTAAAAGTTCGCTGTACTATTTTGGTACAGATATATGTAACTTAAAAAACTGCAATTATTAACTCATTTCACTATAAATTGTACGTACGTAGTTAAAGTTTGTACCAATAGCACTGTATATGAATTATGGTTAAGCTCACTTAAACTACTACCTAGAAAATTAACCGTTAGTGAACACAAAACTTTCTACTTTTACCATTAGTCAAGCCATTGTCCAAGAGAGATTTTTTTTTTTTATATATATACTCGATACAATCATGATGAGGGAGTTTCTTACGTAATGCCTTAGTTCTTTCGTTCTGCTTTGACCAATTCTAACTTTTCAATCTAGTTTACATACCAATTCAGGTCAACTATTGCACTCCAATTTCCAGCTAACGGTAGCATTTAATATGGCGCGTGTTATCCTCGTAAATATTCAAAAAAACCAAGTGCTTTTTATAATTCAAACCACTATAAATACCACTATAAATTTATAACAAACTATTCCTAACGTACTTGCACATACTCAAAAATGGTGTTCAAGGCTTTACCTTACACTCTTAAAATCGTTCTCTTTCTATCTCGTCTTCTTGTTAAACTTCGTAAAACTCGCACAAAAGCACTCAAAAGAAGTATAAGCAACACTCATGCCTCTCATTTCAAATCACAAACCCTAATTTCTTGGGTTCAAACGGCCGATATATCACAAAAGACGTTAGTCTTTGATGTGGAGGGGACCCTTTTGAGATCGTCGTCGGTTTTTCCTTATTTCATGTTGGTTGCATTTGAAGCCGGAAGCTTGATACGGGCTTTTTTACTTTTCGTTCTATCACCTCTTCTTTTCTTCGTTGATGATGAGTTGTCCATCAAGATTATGGTTATGGTTTGCTTTTTTGGTATCAAGAAAGATGGTTTTCGAGTCGGAAGCTCGGTTTTGCCTAAGTTTTTCTTGGAAGATGTTGGTTTGGAAGGTTTTGATGTTTTGAGTAGAGGAAAGATGAAAGTTGGTGTAAGTAAGTTGCCACAAGTCATGGTTGAATGTTTTTTGAAAGATTATTTGAAGATTGATCATGTTTTTGGAAGAGAACTCAAGGTTTTCGGAGGTTACTTTGTTGGTCTCATGGAAGAAAACAACAACATTAAAAATCGTATCAACGATTTGTTAGAAGAACAAGAAGATGTCAAGGTTTGCTTCTTCAACAAGGTATGCCGTGGCAAATTCTTCCAAGAGAAAGATGTCCAACAAAGTAGCAAAGGTTTCGAGACATATGTTGTTAGCGATCAAGAAAAGAAGGCTTGGCGAATTCTTCCAAAAGAACAGTATCCGAAACCTATAATCTTTCATGATGGTCGATTAGCCTTTAGACCCGAGCCACTAAGTATGTTGGTCATGTTCATGTGGTTCCCTTTTTCCATACTTTTGTCCATTAGCCGAATCATAGTTGCACTCACCATGCCCTACTGTGCATCGATCCCTACCTTAGCATTCACCGGTTTGCAACTCGAGCTCTCAAACAATAATTCAACTCAAAAGTCTACATCGCAAGATCATAAACAACACAAAGGGAGTCTATATGTATGTAACCATCGAACTTTACTTGACCCATTGTATCTCGCATTTGGGCTCAAGAGACCATTCATCGCGGTCACATATAGTCTTAGTAGAATGTCTGAGATCTTAGCACCAATCAAAACCGTACGATTGACAAGGGATCGTGACCAAGATGGGAAGATGATGGACAAAATGTTAAAGCAAGGGGACCTCGTTGTTTGTCCAGAAGGGACAACGTGTAGGGAGCCATATTTGTTGAGGTTTAGTCCTTTGTTCGCGGAGCTTAGTGATCATATCGTCCCGGTAGCTTTAGATACTCATGTTAGCAAGTTTTATGGGACGACAGCGGGTGGATTAAAATGCTTGGATCCGATTTTGTTTATGATGAATCCAAATCCGCTATATAGAGTTCAGTTCTTGGACCAGGTTCGCGGGGTGACAACACAAACTAATGATGCAACCGCTACTAGGTACGACGTAGCAAACAATGTTCAAAGTCATATTGCGAAGACATTGCAGTCCGAATGCACGCGGC
>JARVZY010005773.1:0-28534 GCA_030686995.1 Artemisia argyi
GCAAAAGTATTTCAAATTCTGAAATTTTAAATTCTCAAAAATTTAAATTTTTAGAGTTTAAAATTATGAGATTTCAAATTCATGAATCAAACGCCACCTAAAAGAATTCTATGCCGTAATGTTTTTGCTAATAATTATAGTTTAAACTGAGCACGGTACCGGTACCGTACCGATCCCGTACTGAATTAGTGGTACCGATTTTTCCCGGGCATAAATTAGTAGTATCGGTACCGTACCGAACGGGATTCGGATATCAGTATCGGAAAATCGGGTTTTTCCTTTTTTTTCAAGAATTTCCCGATTTAGTACCGTTCCCGTACCGAATTATTGGTCCCGATTATTTTTCACCTTATTTCGTAGTCCCGGTACAGTACCGTATATCGAAAATCGGTACCGTTTTGATACGGTACCGGTACAGTTCTGATTCGGTTCGGTTCAAGGATTCGGTTGGAAATGCTCATCCTTAGTTTAAACTTTTTCTTGACCGTTAGTCTTTTCTTTGAATATTAACGCATTCTAATTTATATTATTCCAACGCTACACCCACCCAACAAATCATAAAAAATATATATATTTTTATTCTTATTGCTTTTAGGTTTAGTTAGAAGTATTTCAAATTCTGAAATTTTAAATTCTCAAAACTTTAAATTTTTAGAGTTTAAAATTATGAGATTTCAAATTCATGAATCAAACGCCACCTAAAAGAATTCTATGCTGTAATGTTTTTGCTAATAATTATAGTTTAAACTGAGCACGGTACCGGTACCGTACCGATCCCGTACTAAATTAGTGGTACCGATTTTTTTCGGGCATAAATTAATAGTATCAATACCGTACTGAACGGGATTCGGATATTGGGATCGGAAAATTGGGTTTTTCCCCTTTTTTTCGAGAATTTCCCGATTTAGTACCGTTCCCGTACCGAATTATTGGTCCCGATTATTTTTCACCTTATTTCGTAGTCCCGGTACCGTACCGTATATCGAAAATCGATACTGTTTCGATACGGTACCGGTACAGTTCTGGTTCTGTTCGGTTCCGAGATTCGGTTGGAAATGCTCATCTTAGTTTAAACTTTTTCTTGACCTTTAGTCTTTTTTTGAATATTAACGCATTCTAATTTGTATTATTCCAACGCTACACCCACCCAACAAATCACAAAATATATATATTTTTTTATTCTTATTGCTTTTAGGTTTAGTTAGAAGAGTAGAAGACACCTTATGATATCTATCCTTCCACATTTATGTCCTCAAGTTTCATTTTTAGCAATTTCACCACTAAATTCCAAACCTCTTTGTGGAAAACAAATAACCATGCGAAATGACTTGGTTTCTAAATTCTAACTACCTTTCACATACAAAGCTGGTTTTCTGTCATACTACACTAGTTATAATGCCCAGACACGCGCGGTTTTTTTTTTTTAATTTTTTGAATCATATATTTTTATTTATTAAAAAACAAATAATTTAATCTTTGTTTTGTTTGATTTATGATGTTTAATTATAGTTTTTTATTATTAAAAATAATTATTTAAAAATTTTAATCCTATTATTAATTGCATCTTATCTATATTTTTTGTATTTATTTTCTACTTGTGTTATGGATAAATATAAAATATTAACTAATAAGAAAATAATTTTTTTTAAATAAAATTATTACTAAATAAGGTATGAATCATTTTTTTGAAATAGAAAATTACCATAGAGGTTTTGTTTTATTATATAAAAGATATGTTTTGGAATTTACAAAACAAGTCCAACAGTAAATATGAAGTAAATGTCATTTACATAACAATATACTACATGTGTCTAATGATATTTGTTCATATGACGATTTTAGATTCTTCCAAAATTATTGTTTACCTTACGATAATATTATAGATATATCCTTGTGTAAAATACAAATGACATGATTCAGCTATTTGGTTATTGACGTTCACAAGAAAATAAACTAAATTGCGGCTAAAATAGATAGGTTTGACGGATAACGAAAACCATTGAAAAGTTATTTAAAGCCTATATATAGATGTCTTATAACAATACCACCAAATATGGAAAATATGAACTCGTTTGATTATGTTTGTATTTTAGTTTTTAATATAGGAAAATGATACAACCACATAAAAAGTTTCACACAAATGAGCCACAAAATGATGTGTCAAATAGAAATTGGTGGAATGAGAGGAGAGAGAAACTATAGTAAAATCAACCAATCATTGCTTGCCACATCATTTTGTGGAGAGTTTTGTGGATATTTTTATGTGGGTATATCACTCCTCTTTAATGTATTCATGCTCATTATAGCTTAAATATCTAAGATAAGCAGCTCCAATTATGAGATAACATGTGTCACTTTCCAACTTAAAATTCATCTTTATTTTCCAATTGAAATATCTTTTTATCTATTTTTTTTTTTTTTTTTATATTCTAATTTCACCATATTTTTTAAAATTTTATGCTTTTTAATTTAACATACATTTTGATATATTTTTATGACTTTTTAGTTTTTACATTTATAGTGTGTTTATTTTTTTTAATTCAAAATTTTATCACTTTAACATTTATTTCAATCAATACAATCTTGATTCGACAAAATCATATACTTTTGGAGGGAGTGTTTGACGGGTAACAGATTGCGAGGGTCTTTCTATATGCGGGAAAAATAATGTTACGAGAAACCAACGGGAAACCCAAGCAAATAAATACAACTAACATATACATTCGGAGTGTTGTGAAACGAATTCATTAAGCGGGTAGGGAATTGCGAGAAAAGTTGGGCTATCAATTCGTTTACTATATTATACAGTAATATAACTATATTTATTGCCGTCGCTATGCGCGGGTATCCAACTAGTAAAAAGAAAAAACCCATAAGATGACGAGTAAGCCTGAAAAGATGGAGATAGAATATAGGGGGATTTACATACATTCTTATGTACACATCAATATTTACATATTTCTCCTAACACAAAATTTTAATGCGTGATTTACAAGACAATAAAACAAGGTTTGAAAAAATATGTAAATAATGAGGTGTATTTGAGGATGTATGTAAATGACTCTAGAATATAAACCAATTCAATAAACTTATAAGCATTAAATATTCACCGACATCATCTAAATACTCTCCTAAATAAGGTTTAAATTTTTTTATAAATTAAACGAATGCTCAGTTAACCAGTTAAATGAAGGTTTTTGTGAAAAATGATTGCTGTTCAATCTCAACTTCTAACCAATTAAGTTGCTGGAATAGGAGATGATTGTGTGAGACTTGGTTCTTGGGGGAAAGGTTGTCTGTCCCAACCGATCTACACTTTTTGCGAATAATTTCAGCAATATACAAAAGAGCAAAAAAAGCGAAAGTTTGTAAAGTTAGGGGGGGGAAGTAGTAAAAAGAGAAGATGAAAGTACTAGTATGAGAAAAAGTCAAAGTGTTCGTACCATCCGGAAATAAGGAAAAGTGTACCTTCCTCACATATTTGCTCCACCGAATAGAACTTGTTTACGTTTCTGACAGCGACTTTTTCTTATTACAAAAATACCCACGGCAACTTTCTGTCCTTACCCGTACGGCTCTGTTCTTTTTTCTTTTAAATGACTCTCTTACCCTTCGTCTAGAATACTATAGCATTCTGATTGTTGCATAAACAAGTGACACCACGTGGCTTTGTCAAACAAGAAAATTTATCACAAGGGTAAAACCGTCCTATAAAAGGCCAAAATAGTAATTTTCCCATGAATCCTTAATTAATATTTGCCCATCTTCAACCTACATTACTACTACTACTAGTCAGTTATCAACTACCCCAATAACCACACCACCCTTTATTCCTGTTTAAGCCGTTACTACTACTTCCATCATTTATTTATATAAATTCTTTTCATTCAATTATATATCATCATCATCATCACAACTTCTTAAAAAACATAACATGAAGAAACAAAAATGTCTTATCCAAGAAAACCCTTTTGATCTGTTATCAGAAGAGATCATTTTCATGATCTTGGATTACTTAAAACCAAACCCTTTTGATCAGAAATCTTTTTCTTTAGTTTCAAAGTCTTTTTATTCATTTGAATCTCATCATAGGAAAACCTTAAAACCCTTTCCTCGTACCACCGCAACATCATCCCATCATCATCATCATCATCATCATCATCATCATACCACCTTAAAAAAGCTTTTAAAAAGATACCCATTTGTCACACATCTTGATCTTACACTTTGTCCTAGGATAACAGACACTTACTTGTCCTATATATCGAATTCATGTGGTGCAACTTTGAAAAGTATTGATCTGTCTAGGTCTAGATTCTTTACACATGTTGGGTTGTCATGTTTGGTTAGTAGGTGTGTTGGTTTGGTAGATATTGATGTTTCAAATGGTGTGCATTTGAATGATACTGCAGCTGCTGCTATCGCAAGCTGTGCCAATTTGGAAAGGCTGTGTTTGAGCAGGTGTAAGAGTTTGACTGATATTGGTATTGGTTGTATTGCTGTTGGTTGCTTGAAGTTGAAGGTTTTGAGTTTGAAATGGTGTTTAGGTGTTACTGATTTAGGTGTTGCTTTGATTGGTGTTAAGTGTAAACAGATTAGAAGCTTGGATCTTTCTCACTTGCTGGTATGCAATACTTTCTGTTTTTAATAACACTTGCTACTATTTGTTGTGCCTTTTGTCAAGTGTTTCAAGTTTCTTGCTTTCTATTTTTAGCCGCTTTGGAGTCTAATGATTAGTGTATTCAATTCTGAAGAGTGATTATGGTAAATTTGTTTGCCAATAGAAGTTAACGTTTTTTGAAAATTGTGAAACAATTCTAATACTACGTATATTGAAAATTGTGAAATTTAGCGGCCGTTTAGTTGGTGAAATTTTTTTCTATTTTTCCGTTTCTAAATTTATAGAGAATGAAAAAAGTGAGAAGAGTAGAATAGGCTTTTCAAATCTTTAGTTAAAATTTAGAGAATGAGAATTTCACATGTTTGAAAAAAGTGTAACTAAACGGATTTTCAATTTTTCTCTTTTCATATGAAAAATTTCCTGGAAAAGTAGGAAATTTTTCATCAACTAAACGCCCCCTTAGGTTTTGATCATTCGGAAGTTAACTTTTTTTTTTTTTTGATTGAGGGAGTAACTAATGTTCCATTTTGTGAGGAAATCTAAAATTAGTACTAGTACAATATTAAAAGCTTTAAGATATTTTTTTAGTTTAGATAAAGAAAACTGTATTAAATGAGGTGATGCAATTTCAAAACTCATAATCAATGATAATTGACAACGTGACGAGTACAGATTTTGTGCGAGTATTTTAGGTGACTTCATGTGCTATATTTTCTTTTGCGGTCAATACAATTAAGAAATTGAGTCAACCTGTTAATGGATTTGTTGTTTCTTTGTTAGTCATGTCGTTGGTGTCACTATTGTTGTCTATTGATGATTGTTGATTTTGTACCATTGTAGAGGGTTATTGCAGTTCCTTAAAGTTTAGTTCATATGGTGTCTGATTAACTAGGCTTTTTGTTTTATATGGTGCCAGAAGAAATCAAAATGTGTCATAGGGTCCCATTATCTTGACGAAAATACGAGATAGGACCTACAAAGGCGATAATTATCATTTTTTGGTTCTTTGATATAATCTTGGATACTCATTTCTTCTTGTTTGTGTTGATCATTTACAGATAACAGAGAAATGCTTGCCTTCACTTTTGAAGTTACAATATCTCGAAGATTTGGCTTTAGAAGGCTGTTGTGGGATCAATGATGAAAGTCTTATATCCCTTAAACAAGGGTGGAAATCATTGAAGGTATCCTTTCTATTACAGTCCTAACTTTTATATTATTTCATAGACTTTTTAAGACACTAAGGAACTTCTCTGCTTTTACTCTTGACAGACGTTGAATATATCACATTCTGAGAATGTTACTCATGTGGGAGTGTCTTCACTAACCAGCAATACCGGATGTCTTCAGAACCTTGATTTAGCATATGGGCCACTAGTAAGTCCCATACTCATTTATCCTGTTGTATGCCGGCTGATCAAGTAGATGATGTTAAATGGATGAAAAAGTTTTACTTTAAGTTTTCATCCAAGATATTAAAACTTTGATCAAAAAGTCAAAGTGGTAGATTTTAATACGGAGTGCCATTTTGTTAAGGGGCCTGGGAAGCACCAAATAGTATAGATTTGAAAAATCAACTTTTCAGCAACATTAAAAAAAAGTTGGTACTTTAAGGTTTTTTTTTTTTTTTTCCCCCCGCATATGTTGGATGTTAATGTTACAAAGCACTAAGCACCTAATGAAAGCAAGTGCTTCCTTACATTAAAAAAAAAATACTGACGGACATGGATTCTGGTTTACGCAAGTTTTCTTCTTTTTCTCTTATTGAGGAGTATTGCTAATATTAGCACATGGACTGGTTCAGGTAACAAATGCTATTTCTGAAAGTCTACGGAAGCTTTCACAATTGCAGACGATCCGGTTAGATGGTTGCCAGGTTATGTGTTCGGGACTCAAGGGCATTGGGAGCTCGTGTGTATCACTAAAGGAGCTAAGCTTAAGTAAGTGCTCAGGTGTGACAGATGATGGTCTTTCATCTATAGTCACGAAGCACAGAGACTTGAAAAAGCTAGACATCACTTGTTGTAGAAAGATAACTCAAGCTTCAATTGCTCAAGTCACAAAATCATGTCCATCCCTCATTTCCCTCAAGATGGAGTCATGCACACTTGTTTCCTCAGAAGCTTTTGTTTTGATAGGGCAGCATTGTCATTTCCTTGAGGAGCTTGACGTTACTGATAATGATGTTGACGATGAAGGTATGCACCTTCCTCTTTTTCTATTAATTAAAACCACAAAAGGCCAATAATTTTTATATTCTGTGCTTGTGTTCCACTATATGTAACTATCCTTCAATAATGACAAAAAAAAAAGTGAACCTTTGCCTTGGTTTATGTAACGTTCCCTGTGAGCAAAATAGGAAATAATGTAATTTTCCTAGGTACCTGCATAATGGAAATGGTAAACACAGTATCATGTTTCTGCAGGCCTAAAGTCGATTTCAAAATGTTCTGAACTCTCTGTCTTGAAGCTCGGAATATGCCTGAATATAACTGATGAGGGGCTTGTTTTTATTGGAAATGGATGCCGTAAACTTATGGAGCTCGATTTATACAGGTATATGCGTGTTTTCACAGAGATAATAAAAATGATAAATCGCCATAACAAATTTTGTAATTTTGATGCTTCATCCATCATCCTTGACTAACTTGTGAATGTACTTTTCTCGTTTAGATCAATTGGAATAACAGATATGGGCATATCTGCAGTTGCTGATGGTTGTACTACCCTTGAAATGATCAACGTCTCTTACTGTGAAAACATCACTGATAGCTCACTGATCTCGTTGTCAAGCTGTTCTAAATTGAACACACTTGAAAGCCGTGGATGCCCTCTTATTACATCTTTGGGGCTAAAAGCCATTGCCATTAGATGCAAGCAACTCACGAAGCTAGACATCAAGAAGTGTCATAATATAGATGACTCCGGAATGATTCCACTGGCTCATTTTTCACAGAACCTCAAACAGGTAGCCATTAATTCTTGTGTTTTGTAATGAATTCTTGCATAACTGGTTTACTTATCTTCTTTTTTAATTTATATATTATTTTTATTTATTTATTTATTATTTTTCCAGATTAATTTGTCATATAGTTCTGTGACGGATGTGGGGCTGTTATATCTTGCTAGCCTTGGGTGCTTGCAGAGTATGACGATTCTTCACATGGATGGTTTGACTCCAACTGGACTTACAGCTGCATTGCTGGGATGTGGAGGTTTGACTAAAGTGAAGCTCCAATCATTGTTTAGAACTTTACTACCAAGATTGGTTCTTGAGCACCTAGAAGCTCGTGGTTGCGTTTTCCAATGGAGAGATAAAGTCTTTCAGGCCGAATTGGATCCAAAATGTTGGAAGCTACAAGCAGAGGACATTGAATAGGCAGGCATAACATATATTTGGCGAGTCTCATCTTGGTTTGATACTTGAAAGAAGTGGCTTAAGACCCCCAAACTTCTTTCATTTAATCATTAGAATTATATATGTCCCCGATTTGTCTATGATGTAACACGAGTTCAACTATTAGCTAGGTTGTATCATCTTACTAGAATAAAGTATAGTGATCAAAGAGAAACGGTATGCGCAAAAGCATTTTCGTTGAGTACTATAACTACACTTTCTTAAAAGAGATTGTGAAGGCGATTAAGTTTTGTGTTTTTTATAGATTAAACATCAATGTGTGAAATCAAACGTTACCAGACGATGAACATTGGCTTCTTATGGTTATAGGCTTGTGTGCCTCATCTTTGAACATATTGGCCTTGTTCTTAAACTGCAACTTAACTTACGAATTCTAAGGGCTCGTTTGGTTCGTAGAATGTTTTTGACGGAATTGGAAGAATTGGATTGTGAAGGAATGGAATGTTAGAAATTGAAATCATTAGGATTTAAAATCAAACGGAATTGAAATTTGCAAATACTAGCGCATGTTTGGTTGGAAAAATGAAATAAGAAAAAACAATTATATTAAAATATTTAAAATTAATTTTAGTTTAAGATTAATAAACTCAATATTATTTAATAAATAAATTACTTATCATATTAAACTGAAAAAATGAATTGGCCTTTCAGATTTTGTAAATGCTGGATGATGTCATGAGAATAGACAAGACTGTATAATGAAGATAACAAGTTGTAAATGTACGGAAAGATTTACCTTGAAAGCTCTCTGATGGCGTTAGTTGTCTGCATCTAATTTTCGGTAGACCTACCATCACATATGCAGTGAATAAGTGTGTCAAAATGTAAGTATCCCATCGAGACAGAGAGCCACACTTTCCCGGCCCATTTTCGGATGGCTATGACTGCTAACCAAGACTTATCGATCTGTTACAGTAACAATTTAGATGAGTATAGTTATCTTAGTGATCTAAATTAAGGTTTGTTAGTTGTATACATTTCAACTGGCCAGTCACTAGTCACTAGTCACTAGTCACTAGTCACTACAATGTATATAGCTTGATATTGATTTTGTCAAAGTCCTTCACATACCCCTCTGCAGTTGTACTATTAAAGCATCAGGTTAATATTATTTTTACTTCATAGAGATAGGGAAATGGAAGTATTTACTAGCAACATGTTATGCCGAAAGTGATTTGAAAAGACATTCATGGCTAGAATCCCAAGAGACATGGATTGATTTTCAAAGTAGATTTCGAGAAGGCGTATGATAGCATTAATTGGAAATATTTATGTGATATTTTGAAAAGTATGGGGTTTGGAGATAGGTGGTGCGCTTGGATTGGTGCTTGCTTGGAGTCTTCATCTATGTCTGTTCTAGTTAACGGTTCCCCAACTGCTGAATTTACCTTGGAACGTGGGATCAGACAAAGCGATCCTTTGTCTCCATTTTTGTTCATCCTTGCGGCAGAAGGTTTGAATGCTATGGTTAATGATGCGGTGGATAGAGGTGTTTTTAAGGGAATTAAAGTTGGAACCGATAATGTTGTTGTATCTCATTTACAATATGCAGATGACACAATCTTTTTTGGAGATTGGGATAAAGAAAATGCAAAAAATCTTATGTGTATTTTAAATTGTTTTGAGAAAGTATCAGGTTTAAAAGTGAATCTAAGTAAAGTAGACTATATGGTGTAGGAGTGAATTCAGATGAGGTTGTCAATATGGCGAGATGGATGCAATGTAGTGTTGGGGAATTTCCGTTTACTTATCTGGGCCTTCCAATTGGAAAGTGCATGAGGCGGGAAAGTGCATGGAGAGGTGTAGTGGAAAAATTTAAGAAGAGATTATGCGAGTGGAAAGCAAAAACAATGTCGTTTGGGGGACGCTTGACGTTAGTTAAGTCGGTTTTAGGAAGTGTGCCATTGTATTACTTCTCGATGTTCCATGTGCCGTTTTAGGAAGTGTGCCATTGTATTACTTCTCGATGTTCCATGTGCCGTTGTGTGACTAAAAAACTTGAGAGGATTAGAAAGGATTTCTTTTGGGGTGGGGTGGATGAAAATAAAAAGTTGGCTTGGATTAAATGGGATAAAGTTTTAGCTTCACATGAGGCGGGGGGTTTAAACATTGGTTCTCTTCGGGCAAAGAATTTGGCTTTGGTGGGTAAATGGTGGTGGAGGTTTAGGATAGAAAGCGGTGCGTTATGGGTTAGGGTGATTAAAAGTATATATGGGATTAATGGTGGTTTGGTTAATAATGGGGTATTGAGGGAGTTGAGTGGTAGTAGTGTTTGGCGTGATATTGTTAAAGTAGGCATAGACTTAGATAAAATTGGAATTGGGTTTTCCACTTCGTTTTCAAATAAGGTGGAGAATGGAGGCGATACATCTTTTTGGGAAGATAGGTGGATAGGAAATGTTAGGCTCTGTGATAAATTCCCTAGGTTGTATCATATAGATAGGGGAAGGAGGATTGGGTGATTGATAGAGGGTATTGGAGTGAGGGGATTTGGAAGTGGGAATGGGATTGGGTAAGGGAACCTAGGGGGAGGGCATGTGGGGACTTGGCAGTACTTATGGATTTACTCCATATGGTTAATCTAACCCGTGATTGTAGGGATTCGTTGCATTGGAATCTTGCTGAAGATGGTAAATTCAAGGTCAAAGATTTATCTCTTATGGTGGATGATCTGTGTCTTGTGGTGGGTGCAAATCAAGAGACGGTATGGAACAAAGTCGTGCCAAAGAAAGTGAACATTTTCATTTGGAGAGCGCTAAACGGGAGAAGTCCAGTTCGTGTGGAGCTCAATAACAGAGGTATTGACTTGGATTCTGTTTTGTGTCCTTGTTGTGGTGATAATGTGGAAACGTATGATCACATCCTAGTAAATTGTAACGTGGCAATGAATGTTTGGAGAAAGATTTTCGGTTGGTGGAGGAAAGGTGCGGTTAATGCTTTTTCTGTTAGTGATATGTTGCAACATGGTCGATCAGATTCTAATTCTACCTCGGGAAGTCTGTGGCAAATAGTTACATGGGTGACCGCGTATATGATATGGAAGGAACGTAATTCTCGTGTCTTTAGCGTGAAAGTGGCGAGCATCAACAAAATTGTCCAAGAAATTCAGCTTAAAAGCTATGATTGGATATCAGATCAAAGAAAGTAGCTTTTTCATGGCAAAATTGGTTCATTGACCCTTCGAGCTGCAAAGTTTCAAATTGAATTGTATTTCAAGGCTGTGTCGGGATGGTTGGATTTTGCTTCTGTCATGGTTTTCTTTTTTCTTTCTTCTTTTTGTTGGGCTACTTGGTTTTGAGGTTGTGGCTTCAGGTATTTGGGTAGTTGGCTTTCATGTGAGGACAATAGTGATTATGTTTGCTTTTGTAGGGTGTTCGGTAGTAGTTCAATCATTTTCTTGGGTGTTTGGTAGAAGGTGTGCGCCTACAAATATAAGGATATATGCTTTGCTGATTTTATTTGGGTGTTGGCGGTAGTTCAGGCAGTTTATGGGTGTTTGGCATTAGGTGCAGGTTGAATATATATAAGTGACAAAGTTTCTACAGTTAGAGTTCAGGTTCTTCAGTTCGAGTTACTGCTGCAAGTGGCTCTATTCTGAGTTGACATTGTTTCAGTGTGTCAATGGAAGTCTTATTGGTCAAATGTGGAAGTTATGTGTTAGAGATATAGGTGGTCCAGGTTTCATGGGTTTATCTAGTATCTTGTGGTCCTGTGATCATCTCTTTTGGATCTTTGTTGTATTTTTTGTTTCGTCATTTTGTCCCAAGTGTTTGAGTCTAAGATGGTATGTTCAATTTCATTGTTTTTTGTCTCTCGGGCCCCTCTAACAGTTAAGTGTCTTATTTAGTTGTGGCGGGGTGCCATGTATTGTATTGCGTTTTACCTTTTTGGTTTCTATTTAATTGTTGCCTTTCTATATATATATATATATATATATATATATATATATATATATATATATATATATATATATATATATATATATATATATATATATATATATATATATATATCATAGTAACTTTGATGAATGCTACATATTCCTAACGACTGGAATGGATGTTATAAGATCAAAGGAGTGTGAAGGTTCATCATATCATAAATACATAGAATATTCTTTCCTAGTTTCGGTTTGAACTTGGAGAATACTGGTGGGTATGGGAGGTGAAGCACCAGCAATTGGCATTGACCTAGGAACCACATTCTCGTGTGTTGCAGTATGGGAACATGATCGAATACAAATCATAACCAACGATCAAGGCAATCGAACAATGCCATCCTGTGTTGCTTTCAATGACGAGGAACGTCTCATTGGTGATGATGCCAAGAATCAGATCTGTATGAACCCTACTAATACTGTTTTTGGTAAGTTCAGACTTTTCATAGTTCAATCTCTTAATACATTTTCCATATATTCCATTACTCTGCTGATTAAATTTTCTGCATTTCTGCAAAGAGGATGATCAGCAGAAGATTTAGCGATGCTAAAGTACAAGATGACATGAAGTTGTGGCCAAAGGTGATTAAAGGATCTGGTGATACGCCAAAAATTGTGGTTACACACTTACACACTAGGGTGCTGAGAAACAATTTACTACTGAGGAAATTTTGGCAATGGTTCTTATTAAGATGAAAGAAATTGCAGAGGCTTATATTGGTAAAACTGTAAAAAAACGCTATCATCACAGTCCCTGCTTACTTCAATGATGGCCAACGTCAAGCAACAAAGGACGCAACCACCATTGCAGGCATAAATGTTGTTCTTATGATCAATGAGCCAACATCAACTGCAATTGCTTATGGTTTAGATAATTGGTCAATGCTTATTGCAGAGAGGAATGTACTTGTATTTGATCTTGGAGGTGGCACTTTTGATGTCTCTTTGCTAACTATCGACGAAGGTGGTACTTTTGAGGTTAAGGCTGTTGCCGGCGATACTCATTTAAGAGGTCAAGATTTTGACAACGCAATGGTGATATTGTGTTAAGGATTTTAAGAAGAAACAGAAAAAGGATGTCACTGTAAATGAAACGGCGATGCGAAGGTTAAAAGTTGCTTGTGAGAAAGCAAAGAGAGTTCTTTCCTATGCTACTCAAGCTTCAATCGAACTTGAATTGTTACATGAGGGCATTAACTTTTCTATGAAGTTTACTCGAGCCAGGTTTGAGGAGCTTAATATGGAATATTTCAGAGTGTATCAAGAAACTTGATGTAACAACTCGCATTTTCGGATTACTATTCATTTTTACTATTCACTATTACTATTCACTTTCACTATTCACTCCCAAAATTTTTATTTCATATTCTCGTAAGTTAAACTATTTTAATGATAATCCGAGAGTTTGACACTTGTCGGATCATTTCTACAAAAATCACAAAACCGTGTCCGAGATTTACTTTTAGGTTTAAACGTCATTCCAGCATCCTGATATGTCCATAAAACATTATAAACAATAGAAATATGATTTTCTCTCATTTTACGACAATTCCAAAAGTTTTGGAATTTTACGTTTTCCAGTTCAGCGTTTTACGCGAATTACGCGTTTTAGACCTGCGTTTCCAGTTTTAGCAGCGTTTAAGCAACCCGATAGAACTTGCCACTCATTAAATGTGCTAAGATAGGTTATATTAATAAGTTTAACATATTTGTAAGTTTCATATTTTTAGGATACCTGATTTTAAGTTTCATGACTTAACGACTTACCGTTAGCGATTACCGGGACAAAACTCACTCCATAAAAGCAAGATATTATCAAAACACATATCTAGTCATCCAAGATAGGCATTGAACGAAATTTTAGACCACATGGGGTGTTCGTATATGTGTCATCAAGATAAGACTAGGAAACTTACATAGGACGACTTATACATGTTTAAGTAAACTTAACAACTAAGTTAACTTCCATTTGATAACTACAACTCATTCTCTTCCTTTCTCTCTCAAAACCCACGACCAAAACAGCCCTTATACACCATTTTGATGATGGTTCTTGCTAGTTTAATCCATCATAAGTTATACTCTTGTATTCCTTGTTGATTACTAGTTCCATTCCATCCATAAAACACTAAAATTCACCACAAAAACTCATCAAATTTCCAAGTGTTCTTAGTGAAGATTTTTACTAAAGGTTGTTTTTATGTTAGATTAGTGTTTATCAAGGGATTATAAGATAGGGTTTTTAATATGGAAGCATGGCTATGGTTGGAAAATTTTTGGAAGATTTAGTAGTGATTCTTGGTTTTGATCTTGGTTCTAGTTAGTTTCATCACAAGGATTGTAAGCAAACTCCTATGTTTACCTTTGATTCATGTTAATATTATTATTTCATATATGTAATATGTTCTATATGCTTATTATACTTTATTGTGCTTGGATAATTGGGCTAAAACACTAGAAACCGTCGAAAGGACTTATATTGCAAAACAGAAACTGGATAGGGGCTGTAAATGGAATTACTGGGAAAATTTCGTGTACTGAGAATCTTAGGTGAAAATATAGGATTGTAGAGCTATGTCTTTTGGTCATTTTGCCACTTGGCTCACCCCGTAACTCATCCGTATGAATAAACTAGAGTCAAAACGGCAAAACGTGTCAAAATCTAACTAACAGATTTCATTGGACAAAAAGAGACAGTTCTGGTCATTTCTGGAACTTGTTGTAGTTTTATGAAATGTAGCTAAGACATAAACTTAAACGTAGGAAAAAGCCTCGCATCCTAAAGTTTTGTAGAACTCAAAATACGGCCTTTGCCGCGGGACTGCTGAGTGCTGTCTAAATTTTTGTATTAAAACGCAAGTGTAAATTAGTAATTTGACACTAGTTAAATAATTTCTGGGGTAGTGGGACCCACTAATCTGTTTAGAACATTCAATTACCTTTCCGAGAACATAAAAACCGAGTCGTTATCTTTTACGCCTTAGAAAGGACGTATAAATTAAGTCGGAAAATTAAAATAACTAGAAACCCGTAACGTGACGAATATTAATACTTGACCACTTATACTTACAAACGTTAAACATCCAAGCATAATGAATGTAATAAATATATAAGGCATGTTTATATATTCACTTTGTTGTTTTAGAACCTAAGACACGACATCATATTCTAGGTTGCGCGTAGAGACTTCCTGGCTTAATCCATCTATTTCGTTATACGTTTTGATATCATTAATTCAAGGTGAGTCATAGCCCCTACTCTTTTTATACTTGTTTTAACTCTTTGGGGGAGATACATGCTCAACTACTTGCTTACTTGTACAAATACTCAAAACATTTATACCTGATTGTTTTATACTTGATTGTCTTATACTTGATTGCATTATACTTGATTTCATACATACATAATTGTGTTATATTTAACTGCGTTATACTTAATTGTGAGACTTCCAGTGGCTCCAAATTAAGTTGTTGGATGACCATTGAGGCTATCTAGTGGCTCCAAATTAAGTTGTTGGATGACCATTAGCTTTGATACATCCTAACATTTGCGAATGTTGGATACATCATAAACGTGAGGTCTTCGGAGATGAAGTGTAGATTCATGACTAATTGCTTAACTGTTGTGATGAACTTATACATGTCTTAATCATACTATATTTTAGCAGTGGGTTGTGAACACACAGGTGGCAAGTGTTGTTATGGGCGGGACTTGCAACTGAGTGGATTCACAATGCCTTTGCTGTGTGAACATTCTTTATAGGCTTTTCAATTATTTTAAGACAAACTCTATGAACTCACCAACCATTGTGTTGACACTTTAGCATGTTTATCTCAGGTTAGTAAGGCGATAGCCAGTGCGTGGAACTTAGAGTCAAGCTGCATATTCTGAAGACTTACGCTTTTATCATTTACCATTCAAAACATTTTGTATACATTTACGTATCATACTTTGGAATCTCATGTTTGTAACTTTGAATTCATTAATCGAATGGTAACTTTTCGAAATGTCTCATTTAGAGGTCGTTTTCTATAACTTGTACTTTGTATTATGAAGTAGCACCCCAAGTGACACAGTCTTCCGCTGCGGTATTTTGGGGGTGTTACAGATTGGTATCAGAGCCAGGTTATAGAGAACTAGGTTGCATTTAGTGCCTAGACTATAACTACTATATACGTTAAGACCCTCCTCTTTATTTTCCTTACACACACTACATACGCATATGCTTTTTGTTAGTTGTTTCTTTAGTTCCACGCTGTTAGATGCTAGGACTTTAGTATTATAAGGAACCCCAGAATTTAGTTGAGTCATTAAAAATATGGAGCTCAGTAATAACTAATTATTTAACTTGATCTTGTGACAGTTCTTGTTTGATGAGACATAAGATTTGAGTTAAATAATATTATTGCTTAGCTTTAGGGATTTGATGACTTGATTATCTTATTATCTGTTTGAGAAAGCGAGTTTTTGTGTCGGAAATTCTTAAGTAGGATGATTTAGAATCTCCTTATTTAAATGGATTGGGACGCCTCTTTATTTAAATAAAGAAATTGTAAATCACCGAACCATGAGTTTATGATCCCTTACTTACATAAATTTGGACGCTTCTTTATGTAAGTAATGAGTTATAAATAAGTGGACTTATTGGCATCCGATACGACTGCTTAACCACAATCTTAGATGAATCAGAGCAAACACCACTATTTTAGAGATCCTGAAACCCCAAATTCTCTTAGACACACCGCAAGTAGTTAACATCAACAGAACTTCGAGACGAAGTTCCCTTAAGGGGTAGAGACTGTAACAACTCGCATTTTTTGATTACTATTCATTTTTACTATTCACTTTCACTATTCACTATTCACTCCCGAAATTTTTATTTCATATTCTCGTAAGTTAAACTATTTTAATGATAATCCGAGAGTTTGACACTCGTCGGATCATTTCTGCAAAAATCACAAAACCGTATCCGAGATTTACTTTTAGGTTTAAACGTCATTCCAGCATCCCGATATGTCCATAAAACATTATAAACAATAGAAATATGATTTTCTCTCATTTTACGACAATTCCAAAAGTTTTAGAATTTTACGTTTTCCAGTTCAGCGTTTTACGCGAATTACGCGTTTTAGACCCGCGTTTCCAGTTTTAGCAGCGTTTAAGCAACCCGAAAGAACTTGTCACTCATTAAATGTGCTAAGATAGGTTATATTAATAAGTTTTAACATATTTATAAGTTTCATATTTTTAGGATACCCGATTTTAAGTTTCATGACTTAACGACTTACCGTTAGCGATTACCGGGACAAAACTCACTCCATAAAAGCAAGATATTATCAAAACACATATCTAGTCATCCAAGATAGGCATTGAACGAAATTTTAGACCACATGGAGTGTTTGTATATGTGTCATCAAGATAAGACTAGGAAACTTACATACGAAGACTTATACACGTTAAAGTAAACTTAACAACTAAGTTAACTTCCATTTGATAACTACAACTCATTCTCTTCCTTTCTCTCTCAAAACCCATGACCAAAATAGCCCTTATACACCATTTTGATGATGGTTCTTGCTAGTTTAATCCATCATAAGTTATACTCTTGTATTCCTTGTTGAATACTAGTTCCATTCCATCCATAAAACACTAAAATTCATCACAAAAACTCATCAAATTTCCAAGTGTTCTTAGTGAAGATTTTTACTAAAGGTTGTTTTTATGTTAGATTAGTGTTTATCAAGGGATTATAAGATAGGGTTTTTGATATGGAAGCATGGCTATGGTTGGAAAATTTTTGGAAGATTTAGTAGTGATTCTTGGTTTTGATCTTGGTTCTAGTTAGTTTCATCACAAGGATTGTAAGCAAACTCCTATGTTTACCTTTGATTCATGTTAATATTATTATTTCATATATGTAATATGTTCTATATGCTTATTATACTTTATTGTGCTTGGATAATTGGGCTAAAACACTAGAAACCGTCGAAAGGACTTATATTGCAAAACAGAAACTGGATAGGGGCTGTAAATGGAATTACTGGGAAAAATTCGTGAACTGAGAATCTTAGGTGAAAATATAGGATTATATGTCTTATGGTCATTTTTTCACTTGGCTCACCCCGTAACTCATCCGTATGAATAAACTAGAGTCAAAACGGCAAAAGGTGTCAAAATCTGACTAACAGATTTCATTGGACATAAAGGGACAGTTCTGGTCATTTCTGGAACTTGTCGTAGTTTTATGAAATGTAGCTAAGACATAAACTTAAACGTAGGAAAAAGCCTCGCATCCTAAAGTTTTGTAGAACTCAAAATACGGCCTTTGCCGCGGGACTGCTGAGTGCTGTCTAAATTTTTGTATTAAAACGCAAGTGTAAATTAGTAATTTGACACTAGTTAAATAATTTCTGGGGTAGTGGGACCCACTAATCTGTTTAGAACATTCAATTTGTGGAAAACTAGAATGGGGGGTTGAATAGTTTTACGTCTTTTTACTTTGTTATAAAAAATTAGTTTTAGAGTTTTGCTTAGTTTTTAAAAAAACTTAGATTCGATAATATGTGATCTCAAGTCTTGTACAATATAAACAATTAATACTACACAATATATTACAATGATAAGTAATGAAATAAGTAAGAGTTGGAAAGATCGAACCGCGAGACAAGAGATTTATAGTGGTTCGGCTACAAGGACACCTTCCTTGCCCTACTCCACTCCCCGAGCACCTAACTCGAGAGTTTTCTTCACTATATCAACAAGCTCCCTTATGGCGGAGAAAACCGTACACACCAATTTACACACCACTTTTCACACCACAACTTCGTCACACCTATGTCATAACTTCTACACAACTTCTTCAAACCAATCTACTTCACAACAAATTACTCCACACCTATCTTCTTCACACCAATCTAATACCTAGCTTTTCTTCTTCACACCAAGCTACTAACTAATCACACAATCTATATCTAACACAACTATCTACAATCAAATATTCACAACAATCTTCACAAAGAATAATGTAAATGATCTTTGATGATGCACCAACAACTTGGATGTGGAGATCACAACAAGTTGTAATACTTCTTGTCTTGAGGGATAGAAGTATTCTTCTCTTGCACTTGAGAGGATGAAGGTTGGATCACTTTGAAACAAAGAATTATACACTTATGATCAAAGGATAAAAGAATGGAGATTTGGATCTAGATCAGAAAGTTTAGTGGTGCAAAAGGTGAGGAAAAAATCCAGGTTTAAGATGGTATTTATAGGCAACAGATTCTGACAGAGGAGCGTGGCCGGTCCCCTTAATTTTAAGGGGACCACCCCTTATAATTAAGGGGGCCGCCCAGCTGAAACGGCCAGAATCTTTGTCTTTTAGTGGGGAAAGTTTATTTGGAGAAAAACTAACTGATTTTGGTTAAAAAATTGAATTCATATATTTAGTATGAATAAAACATTTTTCTTTTATTACCAAAAGTGTTTTTCAAAAATATATAATATGTTTATATAATTAAATAAACTTTGCATTAGTTAATTAAATACCCCTTTGATCATAAATTGCACTAAACACTTTGTTTATTCATACCTTAAGTGATTTGGATGTAAAGAGAAATATTAATCACTAAATACTTGTTTATGTCACAAGTTTTAGTTCTGTGAGTTTATATTTTGTAATAATTAAAACATAGAGATATTGATAACATGTTAATAATGTTTTTAGGCATTATTTATGTCAACAATCTCCCCCTTTTTGATTATTACAAAACCTTAAACTCAATATATCTAAAACTTGTTTTTAGACAAGTATTATAGAGTTTACATTTCTCTTCTCCCCCTTTTTGTATAATTAAAAAGGTTAAGCCTAGTAAGCTTCGCGAGGAAAGTTTAAACGGGTAGAATGCTCTCCCTTGATGTATGCTCCCCCTCATTTGAGAGCACCAAGGGAACGAGCAATGGAGATCTTTGCTACAAAAATATTTGAAGAGAGCAAGATACACATATATGCAAGGCAACAATTATGCAACTAAACATAGATTCATTCAAGCATTATAGAAATGATAAGCATTACAACATTCAATATGCTTGAAGTATATTGATAAAAATAACACAAAAGAAAAGACATAGTCCTATATTGCCTAAGAGAGCACTTGGACTTGCTTGCAACCCATGGTTGATTGTTTTATTTGCTTGAAGAGAAACATAAGCATAAAGCTTAGATGTTTGATTGAGAAGGATATGGAGTGGAGTGTGGAGCGGAAGAAGTGGATCTCACGATGTTGTATCGTGTTAAGGGTGGTATTGGATGATTACGAGTGAGAAGATATTCAATCCAAGAAATATCTTCACTCAAGTAGAGGATTTGTTTTTGAAGGAATATGCAACAAGGGCAAAAGTGAGTGTGGTTTGTAACTTGATCCAAGTTGAGAGAGTGGGGAAGGCAATTTGCATAGGGTGATGATGGAGGTTGCCCTTTGTTGCGTTGTGCAAGATGCATAGCAAGGAGATCACTAAGATCATGGATTTGGTTTATTTCATCACGAAACTTTTGTTTTTCCGTGGCAATGTGGAGGGGATCATAGGTTTGGTATGGATGAGTTGGGTTTGTGTAGTTGGAATTGTAGTTTGATGGTTGATCAAACTTGTATGGATCATTATAAGTGGTTGGAGGTTGAGAGGTGTAGTTTGGCTTGAAGAAAGAAGTTTGGCCAATGTTGTATGGTTTGTAAAAAGGATCAAATGAATGACCTTATTGGTTTGATGCAAAGTTTGGGAAGTAAGAAGTTGGAGGTGTGGAATGACTTCCAACTTCTTTTATGATGATGGATTTGTTTCGAGGGCTTTTTCTTCGCCAAACGGGCTTTTTCGTCATCCTTGCTAGCCTTGAGGCTTTTGATTTTGGTTTGTTTGGAGAGTTCATGATGGGATGAATGGAGAGTTTTGAGGATTGGGGATATTTATAGTGTAAGATTTGTGTGTTTAAGGATGGATAAGGTTTGTTTGGGGGATTAGGACAAAATGTGTTGGTGAAAAATGAGAAATGTAGGTTGAAATGGGCTAAAAAGCAGAAAAGATTCTGTAAACCCGACCATCAGATGGCCGGTCCCCTTAATTAGGGGGCGGTCCCCTTAATGATTAAGGGGGCCGCCTTACAAAATTAAGGGGGCCGCCCATCTGGTGATTTCTAGGTTGCCAGAATTGGGTTTTTGACAGAAAATTTGCAGAAAGGTTATGTGTTTGGATTAGAATTCAAGCAAGTTCAATTTTCTTAGGCAATATAGAGTCTAATCTAATCAAGATATAGCGTGCATGCAAAAACACATAAGCAAAAGAGCAAACAATCAACATATAATAAGCAAGAGGAGGCAAATAAAGGTAAGCATAATTAAACTTCCTAAGGCATCTATCTTAGATTAAAGGCAAGGATAATTAGTGAGTGAAAAACTAGTGATGGATCAAGATGACACCATTATTAGTGAATTTGTCCTAGTGAGTGTCTATATGCAACAAATGTGGAGTTGTGATTGTTTCGACTCCTAGAAGCAAAAAAATAAAAAAATAAAAAATAATAATAACGATCCTAAGAATCAATCCAAATAATCTCCTTGATTCAATTTTTGCTCGATCATGAATGTCAAAGACATATATTAGATTATATACCTTGACAATTTATGTGAGAATTTATGCATGATTTTGAAATACAATATTTTTAGAATTAGTCAACAATGCAAGGAAAATGATTTTCATGGGGTTCCTAGATTGTGAGAATAATTTTTAGAGAAAATTGATTGAGTTTTACAAAAAAGGTTTATGCAAAGAAAATAAATTTTCTCAATCTTTAGTTTTGTGCGAAATAGATTCCTAGACTCAGAAAAAGGTGAAATGGAAGAAAAATAAATTTCATGCAAGTATAAATTTGAAATAATTCAATATAATTTAGTCAACTTGCTCCATCATTCCTAATCCTAAACGCAAGTGGTTGAATAATTCATGCTTAAGGGGTTTTGTAAATATATCCGCAATGTTGTCTTCCGATGCAACCTTTTCTATAAATATATTTCCTTTTTGTACAGTATCCCTAAGAAAATGGTGACGTATTTCTATGTGTTTAGTCCTAGAGTGTTGCACCGGATTTTTACTTAAATCTATCACACCTTTGTTATCGCACATAATGGGGAGATTTTCTAACCTAATGCCATAGTCTACGAGAGCTTGTTTCATCCATAGTGCTTGTTGACATGCCTTTCCGGCGCTTACATATTCGGCTTCGGTGGTAGAAATAGCAAGAGCGGTTTGCTTCTTCGAAAACCAAGACGTTAGACAACATCCCATAAATGTGCAAATACCGCTAGTGCTCTTTCTATCTACGTAGTCTCCCGCATGATCCGAATCCGCATAGACAATGGTTTCTATGCCGGATTCCTTAGGATACCATAATCCTAAGTGTATAGTGCCTTTAACGTATCGGAAGATACGCTTAACCGCTTCTAGGTGAGAGGTTTTGGGATCCTCTTGAAAACGGGCACAAAGGCAGACACTAAACATGATGTCGGGTCTACTTGCCGTCAAGTATAGTAAACTACCTATCATTCCTCTATACTTGGTGTTATCTACGGACTCACCTTCATCGTCCTTTGTGAGCTTTACCTCCGTAGACATGGGAGTTTTCATGGGTTTTGAGTCTTCTAGGCCAAACTTCTTAAGCATTTCCTTAATGTATTTAGATTGGTTAAAAAATATTCCATCTTCTAATTGTTTTATTTGTAATCCTAGGAAGAAGTTAAGTTCACCCATCATACTCATCTCAAACTCATCATGTATGATTTTGGCAAATTCATCACACATGTCTTGACAAGTCGATCCAAATATAATGTCATCAACATATATTTGGACAATGATAAGATTTGGGTCTTTCCTTTTAGTGAAAAGAGTGTTATCTACAATTCCCATGGAATAATCATGTTTAATAAGAAAAGCTTTTAATCGATCATACCAAGCTTTGGGAGCTTGTTTGAGTCCATACAAAGCTTTCTTTAGCTTATAAACATAATCAGGTTTTGCGAAGTCAATGAATCCTGGAGGTTGTGCCACATATACCTCCTCATTGATAAAACCGTTAAGGAATGCACTTTTCACATCCATTTGGAATAACTTAAAATCTAGGGCGCAAGCATAGGCAAGTAATATCCTAATCGATTCTAGTCCAGCTACAGGGGCATAAGTTTCGTCATAATCAATTCCTTCTTGTTGATTATAACCTTGGACAACTAACCTAGCTTTATTCCTAGTAACTATTCCATTCTCGTCTAACTTATTCCTATATACCCCATTTGGTTCCTATGATGGTCATATCCTTTGGATTTGGGACTAATTCCCAAACATCATTCGCCTTAAATTGATTTAATTCTTCTTGCATAGCTATAACCCAACTTTCATCCTTTAAAGCCTCGCTAATATTCTTAGGTTCTATTGCTGAGAGGAAACAAAAGAAATTGTTTTTATCTTGGGCTTGTGACCTAAGGGTTCTTTGGTTAAGATGTCCTATTATATTATCTAATGGATGTGATCTAGATTCTTTAATATTAACAGTTTCGTTATTTTCTAAGTGAATGTCTTCATTATCATTTCTTATGGGTTTTGTTTTACTAACCTCAATGGCTTCATCTTCGACTAAATCATCATCTTCTAAAGGTAATGTTTTAGGAGGTGGTGGTGTTTCATCAAATGTTACATTTAGTGATTCCTCTACTTTCATGGAGTGTTTGTTAAGTATTATATATGCTTTGCTATTGTGTGAGTATCCTAAAAATATTCCTTCATATGATTTTGGATTAAACTTAGTGAGATAGTCCTTAGTGTTTAAAATATAGCATTTACTTCCAAATACCTTAAAGTAGCTTAAGTTTGGTTTTCTACCTCTTAATAACTCATAAGGAGTTTTTCCTAAAATTCTTCTAATTGATACCCTATTTAAAATATAAGTTGATGTATCTACGGCGTGACACCAAAATTTTTGTGGGATGGATTGTTCATTTAACATAGTTCTACTCATTTCTTGTAGTGATCTATTTTTTCTTTCTACTACGCCATTTGATTGAGGAGTACGAGGAGCGGAGAAATTGTGAGATATTCCATTTAACTCGCAATATTTTCCGAACTGTACTTCGTTATCAAATTCCCTACCATGGTCCGTCCTAATGGCAACTATTGAGCATCCTAATTTATTTTGAATCATTTTACTAAATATTTCGAATTTTTCAAAGGCTTGGGTCTTGTCACTTAAAAACCTAGTCCACGTGTATCGTGAGTAGTCATCTATTATCACTAAGGTATATTTGTTTCCTCCATAGCTCCGCACAGCGGATGGACCAAAAAGATCCATATGTAATAATTTTAGGCATCTAGTAGTGGATACTATATTCTTGGCTTTGTGACTAGCATGGGCTTGTTTTCCAATTTTACATGCATCACAAAAATGCTTGTCATATTTTAGATTACGCAAATTTCTAACTAATTCCTTAGAGGCCAAAGATTGTATTTGTTGCATGTTAGCATGTCCTAATCTCCTATGCCATAGTGTAGAGTTTTCATCTAGGGTCGTTAGGCATATCCTATCCTCAGGTTTGTTTCCTAGTTTCATAACATATATTCCCCATTTTCTAATTCCTCTACCTATAATTTTTTCATTCTTAACTATTTCGCTATCATCTTCGGTAAATGTGACTCTACATTTATTATCACATATTTGTCCTACACTAAGCAAGTTATATGTTAATTTATCTACATGCTCTACATTTTCAATAGTAAGTAAGTCTTGAGAGATCGTACCTTTGCCAATGATTTTTCCACGTAAGTCACTACCGAAAATAACGTTACTGTATGCCTTATACGTGAATCTTCCTCGTCTCTTGAAGAACTTCTTGAATTCTCTTACGGCCATTGCATATTCTTCGTCTTCACTTTCGTCACTTGAATCATCATCATCACTAGGTTCCTTTTTGGCTTTTAGAGCAATGGATTTGGTTTGTTCTTTCTTCACTTTGACCGTTTCCGAATCTCTTCTTATGATTTCTTTATGAACCTTCAAGTTGCCAATTAGTTCATCTAGTGATAACGTCATCAAGTTCTTTGATTCTTCGATTGCCGTGACCTTAGCTCGCCATTTTGGATGCAATGCCCTAAGAAATTTCCTAACACAATTTTTACTAGAAAATGTCTCATCAAGTGCTTTTAAACTTGTGATGATAGTGTTAAACTTAGCAAAAGGATTATCAATTGATTCCTTTTCCGGAATCGTAAATTGTTCATATTGTTGTACAAGAAGATCTATTTTATTATCTTTGACTTGGCTATTACCTTGGTGAGTAATTAGTAAAGAATCCCAAATTTCTTTGACGGTTTTACACATAAAAATTCTTTCATATTCTTTGCGTGGTAACGCATTATAAATTACCATTTTAGCCTCATTGTTTTTTGCTAATTTCTTTTTCAAATCATCATTTTGTTCTTCAAAAGATACAATTTCATTCATTTTAGTTTCAACATTATATTGAATAGGTGGAAAATCACCAAAGGTAATAATATGCCAAAGATCAAGATCTTTTGATTTCACATACGTTTCGAATCTATTTTTCCAATATAAAAATCCATCACTTTCAAATAGTGGTGGTCTTTGCATAGATTGCCCTTCTAAATATTTTTCAGATTCTATAGATCGTTACAAGTTTTAAAATACAATATATTTTAAAAATCTTGCAAGACGTGGCTCTGATACCAATTGTGGAAAACTAGAAGGGGGGTTGAATAGTTTTACGTCTTTTTACTTTGTTATAAAAAATTAGTTTTAGAGTTTTGCTTAGTTTTTAAAAAAACTTAGATTCGATAATATGTGATCTCAAGTCTTGTACAATATAAACAATTAATACTACACAATATATTACAATGATAAGTAATGAAATAAGTAAGAGTTGGAAAGATCGAACCGCGAGACAAGAGATTTATAGTGGTTCGGCTACAAAGATACCTTCCTTGCCCTACTCCACTCCCCGAGCACCTAACTCGAGAGTTTTCTTCACTATATCAACAAGCTCCCTTATGGCGGAGAAACCGTACACACCAATTTACACACCAATTTACACACCACTTTTCACACCACAACTTCGTCACACCTAAGTCACAACTTCTACACAACTTCTTCAAACCAATCTACTTCACAACAAATTACTCCACACCTATCTTCTTCACACCAATCTAATACCTAGTTTTTCTTCTTCACACCAAGCTACTAACTAATCACACAATCTATATCTAACACAACTATCTACAATCAAATATTCACAACAATCTTCACAAAGAATAATGTAAATGATCTTTGATGATGCACCAACAATTTGGATGTGGAGATCACAACAAGTTGTAATACTTCTTGTCTTGAGGGATAGAAGTATTCTTCTCTTGCACTTGAGAGGATGAAGGTTGGATCACTTTGAAACAAAGAATTATACACTTATGATCAAAGGATAAAAGAATGGAGATTTGGATCTAGATCAGAAAGTTTAGTAGTGCAAAAGGTGAGGAAAAAATCCAAGTTTAAGATGGTATTTATAAGCAACAGATTCTGACAGAGGAGCATGGCCGGTCCCCTTAATTTTAAGGGGACCGCCCCTTATAATTAAGGGGGCCGCCCAGCTGAAACGGCCAGAATCTTTGTCTTTTAGTGGGGAAAGTTTATTTGGAGAAAAACTAACTGATTTTGGTTAAAAATTTGAATTCATATATTTAGTATGAATAAAACATTTTTCTTTTATTACCAAAAGTGTTTTTCAAAAATATATAATATGTTTATATAATTAAATAAACTTTGCATTAGTTAATTAAATACCCCTTTGATCATAAATTGCACTAAACACTTTGTTTATTTATACCTTAAGTGATTTGGATGTAAAGAGAAATATTAATCACTAAATACTTGTTTATGTCACAAGTTTTAGTTCTGTGAGTTTATATTTTGTGATAATTAAAACATAGAGATATTGATAACATGTTAATAATGTTTTTAGGCATTATTTATGTCAACACAATTACCTTTCCGAGAACGTAAAAACCGAGTCGTTATCATTTACGGTTTAGAAATGACGTATAAATTAAGTCGGAAAACTAAAATAACTAGAAACCCGTAACGTGACGAATATTAATACTTGACCACTTATACTTACAAACGTTAAACATCCAAGCATAATGAATGTAATAAATATATAAGGCATGTTTATATATTAACTTTTTTGTTTTAGAACCTAAGACACGACATCATATTCTAGGTTGCGCGTAGAGACTTCCTGGCTTAATCCATCTATTCCGTTATACGTTTTGATATCATTAGTTCAAGGTGAGTCATAGCCCCTACTCTTTTCATACTTGTTTTAACTCTTTGGGGGAGATACATGCTCAACTACTTGCTTACTTGTACAAATACTCAAAACATTTATACCTGATTGTTTTATACTTGATTGTCTTATACTTGATTGCATTATACTTGATTTTATACATACATGATTGTGTTATATTTAAATGCGTTATGCTTAATTGTGAGACTTCCAGTGGCTCTAAATTAAGTTGTTGGATGACCATTGAGACTTCCAGTGGCTCCAAATTAAGTTGTTGGATGACCATTGAGGCTATCTAGTGGCTCCAAATTAAATTGTTGAATGACCATTAGCTTTGATACATCCTAACATTTGCGAATGTTGGATACATCATAAACGTAAGGTCTTCGTAGATGAAGTGTAGACTCATGACTAATTGCTTAACTGTTGTGATGAACTTATACATGTCTTAATCATACTATATTTTAGCAGTGGGTTGTGAACACAAAGGTGGCAAGTGTTGTTATGGGCGGGACTTGCAACTGAGTGGATTCACAATGCCTTTGCTGTGTGAACATTCTTTATAGGCTTTTCAACTGTTTTAAGACAAACTCTATGAACTCACCAACCATTGTGTTGACACTTTAGTATGTTTATCTCAGGTTAGTAAGGCGATAGCTAGTGCGTGGAACTTAGAGTCAAGCTGCATATTCTGAAGACTTACGCTTTTATCATTTACCATTCAAAACATTTTGTATACATTTACGTATCATACTTTGGAATCTCATGTTTGTAACTTTGAATTCATTAATCGAATGGTAACTTTTCAAAACGTCTCATTTAGAGGTCGTTTTCTATAACTTGTACTTTGTATTATGAAGTAGCACCCCAAGTGACACAGTCTTCCGCTGCGGTATTTTGGGGGTGTTACACTTGAGACATGTTTAACTGATGCAAAAGTTGACAAAGAAAATGTGGATGATGTGATTCTTGTTGGTGGGTCGACTAGGATACCAAAAGTCCAACGTGTGTTGCAAGAGTTCTTTCATGGCAAATAGCTATACAAGAGCATTAATCCTGATGAGGCTGTTGCATATGGAG
The DNA here is from genome assembly GCA_030686995.1 of Artemisia argyi. Classification (NCBI taxonomy): domain Eukaryota; kingdom Viridiplantae; phylum Streptophyta; class Magnoliopsida; order Asterales; family Asteraceae; genus Artemisia; species Artemisia argyi. The sequence goes on from JARVZY010005773.1 coordinate 28,440, forward strand.
CAGCAGTTTTGGCTGCAGAGTTATATGGTGACACTAACAAGATGCTAAAGAATTTGGTGCTAATGGATGTTACTCCCTTGTCACTTGGTACTGAA
>JARVZY010005774.1:0-28529 GCA_030686995.1 Artemisia argyi
CCTGTTCCAATTTCAGCCTCTTTTGGTGAAGGGTCAATTGACGGTTGTGGTGTTGAAAAGCAAACATCTAGTGTCTTCACTTTCTTTTGAATAGGAGTAAACCAATCCACTATCCGTACTTTCTTTTAATTGTCGACATATTGAGTTCCTAAACAAATCTCAAACATATTATACATGTTAGTTAGCTAAAGGCCTAAAGTACAAGGTTAATAAATTTTAAAAAGGTTCTAACATAGTAAATGAGTAATAGACAATTACATATTGCTCATTAATTCATTTATATATTAAAGGCTTAAAGCCATTTGTGTACAGGTAGTTATAAGTTATTTAATACACATAAATTAGGAATCTTAAAATTGAAATTAGGGAAAGGAATACTTTAATAGGCGTGGGAAATGGAACAGAGGTTTAGAATACATTAAATGATAGTATTAAACTCTTATAACTATATCAAATTTTCACACATGAAGTCTTGAAAGTAGAAACACACATTGATTTCTTTTCTAATCTCTAGTTCTCTCAAGGCTCAAAGTCTTTATAAAGGAAAAAAAGTACACTTACTCAACAAGGTCTTGAAAGCAGGAGAAAGACCAAGGAATGATGTGGTTCAATTTCTGCTAATAGCACACGACTCAAGCAAGATTGGGTTAGGGTTTTGGCGGGCTGTCTCTTGAAAAGTAAAAAAGGGGCTTTTGTCAAGTGAAGAAAAGATGAAAATTGGCTTTTGTCTTTTAAAGTTTTGTCTGGTCTTTTGCAAATCCAAGTTTGACTTACAATATTTCACTTTAAACCCTTTTAAAGTTTTAATAATTTTGTGCTAGCTTTCCACCTTTCACTTTAAACTTTTATGTGAAATCTTTATGGAGTTTCTTTTTTTTTTTTTCTTTTTTTTCCCCTAAATCTTGTTAGTGTTTCGAGTTTTGAACTTTTAAGGGTATGCACCTTTTTTTCAGTATTCTCGAAGGGTATGCACCCTATGTATATTATTAAAAGAAATTTACACTAACCCGTCGAATTTTAAGGTATGCACGTGCATACCCGTGCTACACTACAAATCCGCCCCTGTCCTTGTACAAAAATGTGTTAATACATCCGTAAATAGACTAACATGATCTAAGTCATAACACATATCCAACTAATATACATAGAAAATGTAAGTGGATCCGTAAATAGACTGACATAAGATGATTTCATGAGATAATGCAAATGGATATAATTCCAAATGCATAAAATTTGTTAGTTTACAAAGTACATAAACACATATTGTTTAAAAAGTACAAATATTGTCTAGAAAATACATATTAGATGAAAAACATTGTCTTTAAAATACTTTATACATATGACCTATGGTGAGGCCATTCTAGTTGCTAAAATCTTCTTCTTAGTCCACATTGGTTTTGAAGTCACACCTGAACTAGAATAGCATGCACTTGACTTTCAGATTGAGACTAAACCACATTTGCTTGAACTTCACTATGACATTGAGAATTAGATGGAACCATATTTGCTTGAACATGGATTTTGGATTGGTCACCAGTTACTTGAACATGACTTTTCGATTGACCACCAGCTGCTTGCACACAACTTTGAGATTGAGCATCGGTTTGACATTGAGCTTGTTTATTTGCTTCAACCTTCTTACTTTTAACCTGTGTCTTCTTCTTTAATGAAATAGTTGGTTGGGAAAATGAACCTATTTGTTGAGACTGGCATCCACTACCTTGACTTGTAGGTATACTTCCTTGCCCAAGACATGTTTTCTTTAACCCCATCACAAGTAAGTGTTAACCTTTAATTTAGAATTAGGATTTTAAATGGAATTGGGTAAAGTAATTAAAGGTTGTAAATTTACTATCCTATTATTATTTTAGATAATAATTAGGGTTAATACCCTTATAGGAATCAAGAAAAGCGCAAGAGAAGGACTTGTATCAGTTTTCATGTAGAACCTAGATTGGTGAATTGAGGTAAGTACAATAGTAATGAGCTTGTTATAGTTTAATTTATGATTTTATAATGATTGGTGTGTTATAGTAATATGGAGCATGTTATAGTTATCTTTGGATCCATTGCTTGGTAATATGTTTTAATAGCATGATTATATGCTATGATAAGGTATGTTTATGTGTTATATATTTGCTCCTATAATGTTATTTAATTTGTCATTCTTACTATGTATTTACTATGCATTCGCTTACGCTATAGTTTATGATGTGATTATAGGTACCGGCGAATCAAGTAAAGGTAAGGATAAGGTGTAGATTGAAGTGTTGTAGTAGCTTAGCTTTTGGAGCTTGAAGTAGAAAGATCTCTCTCTTGGACAAAGTATTGAAGTTGGAAGCCCCGTCGTGTATTCTTTACTTTTGGTATATATTTTGTTAAATGGGTCATTTTGTGTTACAAGTTGTGGGTTGATGTATGGGTCTAGAATCATGTTTTAGATTGGTATGTTGGTTAGTAATCAGTTATAGTTATGTTTGAAAAGGCGTGTTTGGCTAGGTGTCATTTTACCCATTTTGACCCATTTGTATGGGTTAGATTATGTCGAATGATATATGGTCTATTTCCATATGCAAAGGAAGTGTTTATGCAAGTTATAATATGTTAGTTTGTGTGTTTGGTCGTGTTTTATGGATTCTGTACTAATTCTGCAAAACTGATGTATCTGATCCATTGACACGGCGTATCCAAAATATGGATACGGAGTATCGATGAATACGGAGTATCCAAAATATGAATACAGAGTATCGATGAATATGGAGTATCGATGAATACGTCATATCCAAAATATGGATACGGAGTATCGGCATCTGTTAACATAATGTTTTTATCTCTCTCTGTTTCGAGTTTTCATTTTGACTTTTGGTATACCGTTCTTATAAATACCTTTGAGTTTGTTTATGGCATTCATACTAACGTGTGTCCTCAAATCTAAGTAGTTTGTTTGTAATAGTAAAAATGTGGGTATTTTCTAAAAAAAGTTTTAGAGTCGTTTTTTTGGCGTAACATTTAGATTCAGTTAAGATCATTATATAAATGCTTTTCTACACTTTGTATCATAATGGTAAAATGTTTGAGAAATGGGCAAATTGATGAGGTTTCCCTATTCATGTTACTCAGGAAGGGTCAGTCTTTTGACTCAGATGTCGTGGCCTCACCGGTTTAATCCCAAGATTGTTATGACTAGGGATGAGCACGGTACCGGTACCGTACCGATCCCGTACCGAATTAGTGGTACCGAATTTTTTCCGAGCATAAATTAGTGGTACCGGTACCGTACCGAACGGGATTCGGATACCGGTACCGAAAAATCGGGTTTTTCCCCCTTTTTTTTGAGAATTTCCCGATTTGGTACCGGTCCCGTACCGAATTAGTGGTCCCGATTTTTTTCCTCCTTATTTCGTAGTACCGCTACCGTACCGTTTATCGGGAATGGTAATGTTTCGGTACGGTTCCGGTTCGGTTCCAGGATTCGGTTCGAAATGCTCATCCCTAGTTATGACCCTTCCATGGACATCCCAAAATATACATACCTAGTGAGGTTTGAACTCTTAAGCCTCTTGTAAGGAAAACCAAGGACCTTACCACTATGTCATTTGAAGATGGTTTGGTGAAATGTTTAAGATATGCATAAATTAAAAATGGTTAATGAAATTGATTTTTACAATTAAAGGTTAAACACTTAAACTCTATATTATGTATAAAGATACTCGTGATTTTCGTTGATTTAACGTGTTTGGTAGAGGGACAGAATGAAAAATTGGTAGAAGTTGAACAAATTTATCTTTAGAGAAATGTAACATCACTTATCAGCTACGTATAATTTATTTTTGAAATGCAAACTATTGCAATCGTAAACTAACAAATCCATCATATTGATTCCTAACACCATTTGAACTCGTAACCTCTTGGGTCTACAATGTATACGAGCATTAAAATGTTTGGTACAAATAGCTAAAACTATAAAGCAACTAGTATTTGGATAAATATCATGAATAAAATATCTTTTTCTGTTTATTTGAAAAGGAGTATGTGTATAAAAGCTCTGTTTCTTTCTTTATTGCATATTTTGATATTAGCTTTGGTACAAGGTTCTTGCTTTGTTAGTGTGTTCATACTCTACCAAACTTCATGTTTATCTAAGATAGTTATTTAATTTAAAACAAGAATGGCGACGGTCGCCGCGTTGTGGGCGTGCCTGTTTTTCGGCCAAGGCAATTTTGCATAAATAAAGTAGGATATTTAGGCGTTGTAGGATATCAAGTATGTAGAATATACATGTGTAACTCATCTACAGGTACATGGAGGGCAAAAACGACTATGTTTCATCTTAAATTTATCTAACTACATACCTGGATTTGGATTCGATGTTGTTGCAGGTGCACGAGCCCTTTTTTTCATCAGTAGCCATCTTAGCATGCAACTTTTCTAACTCCCAAGCTATAGCAAGTCAACTCTTTTCCATCACTTGTTCAGTCAAACCTTGTGTCACACGCTTTTGTCGCCTAGAACCTGTGTTCACATTATGGGAAGGAGTATCGGGCTGATCCAAACGTAATAAATGCGTATATAACATGCTGATTTCAGTTTAAACTCATTTTTTTTTAAAAGATTGGCTCATTTTTTTATGTAGATTTTTAAGGCAAATTTAGGTTTGAAGACAAATTCAAACAACAAGACAATTGGAAAAAAGTTTTTTTTTTTTTTTTTTTCCCTTTTTCTGGCTCAGATTTTCGAGTGTGGAACTGGGCAAAAGGGTGTGCGAGCCCGCCATGGCGGCAATTAGTTTTCTGATCGTGATGCCTTGCCAAGATACGGGTCGTTTTCAACCATCTTGTTCCAGTAGGTTATAATAGCTGGAAAATAATAAACGCACCAAAGTAATACTATCTTCATCGCCATAATAAATTAAAAATGATTTCATAAACAAGAAAATAAGTTGCTGTATAGGGCCATCATTGAAAATAAGACACTTTTATGGAAGCTTTACACATCAATAAAAATGCTATCTGATAAAGAAACCTTAAATGGCGTGGTTTAGATTGGTAAAATAAAAAGAAGGCGGTGGCACAGGAAAGTCAACAGTGATTTGAAAAATGTTTATCACAAAATGTAATAGCCATTGGTATTATGTACAACTGAGGGTCAAATAGATTAAGAATCGAAAAAGAGGATCCACCCGCCACGGCTGCAACCTTACCAGGTTACTTTGGCAACGTGCGAGTATATACCCAACGCCGCGAAACCACACTGGATGTAACCTACAGGTCGCCTCGCCAAGGTACCAGTTTCTGGAAGCAACATGTTTTAGTTATACAACTGCAAGCATCCATCATCATCGCCACAGTAATTCAGTCCTAGAAAAAAAGGCCAACATCAACGGGAAGAAACCCAAATGATAATTTAGCCCTAAGATCCGCGAATGTAGAGGGCATACCAGATACTTGTCATGGCTGCAACCACAACCAAGTTGTGACTGCCCTGCCAAGATATATTATTACATGTGCTAAATGACACGGTATTGTTCATGGGTATTTAATTAGCCCAGAAATGACAAATGAACCTCAACCTTAGTTGTGACCGCAAATATCATAGATATATATATCAAAAAGCCATAAACTATTTCCTGACCGCATCAAAATTTCGTAAACCACATATACTATTTGGAATGTCAAGTTCAGCCGTTACAACAGCTGCAGACTTTTGAATGTCAACTGCAGCTTCGCCCTTGGCACGGATACATTTCTAGATTTCCATAACCCAACTAATAACTTCCGTGTAAACAGATACATCAGCCTTTTCGAATGTCACGTACGACAATGGTAGAATACATAAATGGGCTCAGATCTGTAAATGAAATGAAGGTCTCATAAAAAATCTGATATGTTCCTACATCAATGTGGCTGCAAAGAAACCTGGTTGCATAGTAATAAATCATACTATGCCATCCAGTCATTGCCATTGATGCGTGGTTTTGCAACCTTGCAAAATATTTTACTTCTCAAGGGATCTTAAGAAGCTTGCAATCCCCACCAGGCAATGGACCTGACCGATGTAATATAGTGAGTGGCAAGTACCGGGGGATTGATCGTTCTCTAGAGGAATAGTGTCGTTAGGATTGAATACTACGTAAACTAGGTCTAAAGGTGATGGATGATTATTTTTGTATTTTTATATTTTTATGTGATGAGGAGAAATTTGTTACACTTTTAGGGGGTCATTCAAGCCCTAAATCGTGTTTTTATGATCAAATATTACCTTAAATCATTTCTTTTGTCAATTTAGGTACTTTGGATAAGAATTCTGGAAAATGAAGCATTTTGAACATTTTTGGAGCATAAAGTGAAGAAAATGAAAAAGTCAAGAATCAAAGGTGGAAACAGTACCTGACAGCGTCAAGTATCACAAGGTGACGCCGTCACATGTTGATCAAGATGTGGGTATTTGTTTTACACTTGACGCGCCAGAAAGGAATTTGGAGATTTACACGTGACGGCGTCACGTTCTAACTCACCAAGGCCGTCAGGTATGAAGTTAAAGACAGACGCCCCAGAGTGAAATTGAACAAGACGGCGTCAGAAGTGGATCTAGGCAATCTGAGGAGTAATTTGGCGACGACTTGACGACGTCACGTCCCATAAGGTGACGCCGTCAGATTGTAAATTCTATATATAATTTTGGATTTTTCATTCATTTGAAGAGGAACTTTTGTGCAACAAACCCTAAGTCGAATTTCAGACATTTTTCAAGGGTTTCATACCATTCTTTCATCCATGTTTAATTGAAGACAATTTATCCATTAATCATTCAATATGTCTATGTGTTGTTTGATTATCTCGTATGCTTTTCTTTCTATTAAAATGCTAGCTTAGGTTTATTTGTGTTTACTTAGATCTAATGAAACCTAGTTGTTGATTATTGATTGTTGCTTTGTCATTGATTGTTGTGGGTAATCAATTTTAGCGTTAGGCTTAAGAAAAGTGGTTAATCTCCTATATGGTAACTTGCTTGAACGTCTTAAGAAATGTAATCGGATGTGTACTACGGTTTTATTGGTTGTATTAAATGCATAAATAACTATTAATGAGATCATGATAGGATACTAAACGTGTCATCATAGGAAGAGATAGAAGCTTATAGGGTTGGGGAAGATCGTACACGGTCCCACGAATGGTATTAAGGAATGCAACCCTTCATCCACGCAATTGTGACAAATCAACTAATCAATAAAAAATAACTAGAGAGTAATGAAATTTAAGTAAATACGCTTTTCTCTATATAGAAGTTCCTACAATTTATTTTCTTTTTATTTTATTTTTATTATTTAAGTAGTTATTTGGGTTAGTTGGCTAGCAACTAATTCCGCCCACTCTTCTAATACCCGAGATATTTACTTGCTTTCCATAAAACATAAAAATACAAAAAGAATCATCCCTCACATTTAGACCTAGTTAGATTAGTTTCAATCCTAACGAACATTATTCCCGGAGAGAACGATCAATCCCCCAGTACTTGCCACTCACTATACTACATCGGTCAGGTACACTGCCTGGTGGGGATTGCAAGCTACTTAAGATCCCTTGAGAAGTAAAACCTTTTTCAAGGTTGCAAAATCACGCATCATTATGAAAACAAGTAAAATCTCGGGGTATTGGAAGAGTGGGCGGAATTAGTTGCTAGTCAACTAACCCAAAATTACTACTTAAACAAAATAAATAAAATAACAAGAAAAGCAAATTGGTGAACTTCTTATGATGGGAAAGGCGTGTTTACTTAGATTTCACTACTCCCTAACTATCTTTTACTGATTAATTGACTTGTTACAGTTGATTGGATGAAGGGTTGCATTCCTTAATACCAGTCGTGGGGCTGTGTACGTCCTTCCCCAACTCTATAAGCTTCTATCTCTTCCTATGATGACACGTTTAGTATCCTATCATGGCCTCTTTAATAGTCACTTATTCATTAAATACAACCAATAAAATCATAGTAGACATCTGATTACGTTTCTTAAGACGTTCAAGCTTGTTACCGTATAGGAGATTAGCCAGTTTTCTTAAGCCTAAAGCGAAATCAATCACCCAAATCAACTAATAACAAATCAACAACCAATAATTAATAACTAGGTTTCATTAGATCTAAGCAAACACAAAGGAATTTAAGCTAGCATGTTAATGTAAAGACAAGATAAACAATCAATCAAACAACACATAGACATATTGAATGATTAATAGGAAGACTTATCTACAATTGAACATGAAAGAAAAGAGGGTTTAGAAACCCTAAGTTTGTTGGAAAATTTGTCTAGGGTTTATCTCCCAAAAGTTACACACTAATGAATGAAAAATCCAAAACTATATATAGATATACAAGGGTGACAGCGTCAACTTTTGGATCCTGACGACGTCAAGTCGCCGTCATTAGGGTTTCTTGCCGCCAAATTAATCATCTTGACGCCGTCTCTTGTTGTGTCTTCTAGGCCGTTTCTCTTTGTAGTGATACGCGACGTCCTACTTGAAATATAATGTGACGCCGTCACGTGTTAATTCTCCAAAAGTCCTCTGGCGCGTCAAGTGCAATTAGTCATCCTCCTCTTGATTCATCAAATGACGGCGTCACATTGTGACTCCTGACGCTGCCAGGTACTATTTCCAGCATGGTTTCTTGACTTTGTCATTTTCTTCACTTTTAACACAAAAAACGTCCAAAATGCTCCATTTTCCAGAATTCTCGTCCAAAGTACCGAAAATGATAAAAGGAACGATTTTAGGTAATATTTGGCCATAATATCATGATTTAGGGCTTAAATAACCCCCTAAAAGCATAACAAATATTTACTTATCAAATACCCTTACACTTGAGATTTGCTTGTCCTCAAGCAAATGAGCTTTTATACCAATCAAAATACAAGTTAGGGGTCATTTAACATTAATATAAAAGTAATTACAACAAATGATCGTTCCATCTTAATCAAAACAAGCATGGAAATCATACACTAGAACCTCACATTTAGTGTTTGGATACTCTCATCTCTCGGGTGTTATAAACATATATATCACAAATGGAAATGGAAAAATATCTCTTACTACCTGTCATAGCAAATAAATTATCATAGGCTTGGGAAAGGATTAAAAACCTCCACCACTTGGCTTAAGCACCTAGGATAACTATCAAAGAGGTCTTTTGCAAGGGTTATAATGTTAGGTGTAGGGATATGGAAAACACGGTTTGTTGGATATAAAGGGATATTTTACTAGTGGCATTTCAATTGTCTTAGTCAATTACATGTACAATGCGGCGTTGCTAAGCCAAGACTCGAATCGACTTGAGCAAATTACGAAATAACATAAACATAAATAAAATAAAAGGAACGGGATGGTAGTCCGTATGTTTTTTTCACTTGTCTTTTTATTTTTTCTTTTTTTTTTTTTGTTTTTTTTCATACATTGTTGCCCTACCATCCAAAATAATACATCAAGGAGACTCATTATCCCCTTACACTTGAACTTTTACATAAATCAAACTAAACACTCGATTCAAGAGAATCGAAACATTTGGAGTACTCTAAAACATTAACGCATATATGTGGGTAGTAAATGATGTTCTTCCCCATACTCCATAACACTAGTACTTTACCCATAAGCCCCAATCATCCCAAAACAATATGTACAAGATATGACTTGACTTAGCAACCATGTAACCAATTAGACAATTAACAAAGGGTTTAAACATATAACAATAATGCACTAAAAATTAGTGCATACAAGGTAGGCTAAGGCGATTTGGGTGTACATTTTGGGGTGGATTGTAAACAAATTCTTCCTTTAAGTAAAATGCTTAAAGTTAGAAACGAAAAAGGATAGGCTCTGAGGGTTGTACTAGGGGTATCGTGTACTAAAAATGAGTACATCGCACAGGTGTGGGAGAATTACTTGACCAATGAAGTCAATGTAATTATAAAAAGAAACAGGCTTAAAACATGGGTTATCCTAATGCCTCTTATTATGTAGTAAATCCTAACTACACGAATGTAGTCTCACTAGCGGTCTCAGGATGCATCGCTAACGCAAGTTTTAGAATCTAAATACTACTGGTACACTCACAAGCACTAATAATGAATGCTTTTTCCTAGAGATCTACATGAGAACCTCACATATTTGGGGTGGAAATTATTTTGAGTGGTACGGTTTTTGTGCTAGTTATATAACTCCTATCCATGAGACGCTTATTAAGACTAAAGTTTCACTCCTAAATGTTGCAAAAAACTTTAAATTTAGTGCTAAAATTACCCTAACAAGCATTTCTCTTAGTTTTATTACACATCTACTATTAAACAAAACAAAAGATCAAGTAAAATTGTAGTTTCTAAGGTATCCTCATTTACCCCCCTTACACTTAAGTTGAACATTGTCCCCAATATTCTTAAAAAGTAATAAAGTAAAGATAAATGAAAATGAATGAAACAAATACTCCCCTGATTTGCTCGGTGTGAATGATGTGGTAACAAGGTTAAATCCTCCTCCAAGAAAATGAGCATGCAAAGCTTCACTCCTGATATATAATCATCTTCTTGTCCAATATAACCTGTTAAACAACTAAGAAAAGCAATACAAAACCTCACATAAAATCGGCGGTAAAATCTATATAATAGTAAATCCTAGAAAGCAAGTAAAGATATAATGCTTGTGGAATGAATATTTGCAGATTCCTGGAGTTTATAAATTATATATTTTATGAAACTTTACAATTCCAACTGAAAAACAAAACCTGGAAAATTTTGCAGAAAATAACACCTGACGTCGTCAGGTTATAACCCCTGACGCCGTTAGAATTGGTCTGTCGGAATTCTTTATATTTTGATTCCATAAAATTTCTAGAAAAACCTATGTTTTAATTCCTGGAATCCTGCAAAAACATTCATTGTGACTCGATACAAGCATTTGACTCAAACAATTACTAGTATGCATGTTTATATCTTATTGTTATCGTTCATGTTCAATTCTTTATTTAAACAAATTTAGATTTCCCTTACACTTAATTTTTTGAAAAATACATTTATATGTAATTAAGACGAGGTTAAAAACAAAATAAAGCATTTTCACAATTTATTTTTGATACATGAACAACAAATAATAAGAATGAAATATGCATACGGAAACAAATAAAAGCAAATAAACAAACAAACAAATAAAAAAGCTTGGGTTGCCTCCCAAGAAGTGCTTTTCTTTATTTACGAGTCATATAGCTAGACTCAAAGTCACAACCTATTACGTGACTCCATCATTTGTCACATCCTCAAGGTGATCCTCGTCATCTTTGTCAGAATCACTTTGATAGTGTAAGTATTTGGAGTCTTCAAAACTCCACATTTCTGTCCTATATTTTGAACTAAGTTCACTAACTCCCTTGAAGAACCCACGCTCTAAATCGAAAGGACTTTTACATCCTCTCCTAACATCATCGTCACTTAACACTACTTGAGATCCAAGTTTATCAAGTACATCTAGTCCATCACGGCCCAATTCTCTAAACTCCCAAGACTTATAAGGGGTTTGAAACAAGACTTCCACTTCCTTAACCCCGTCGGTGAAGGTCATTACCCCATGCTCACTATCTATCGCCAGACTAGTGATCTCGCAAAAAGGGGCACCAAAAACTACTTGTGACAACCGATGATCTATGTAGTCTTCTATGTTGTCAACAATTGTAAAGCCCATCGTGAACATCATATTACCAACAAACACTTGCACGTCATCATCATGACTGACCATGTTCTTCCCTTTGTAAATTAACTTACATCTACAAATATTGTTATAATGAAACAGGGACATAACATTCATGGGCAAACCTGTGTTTATGTATACATTATAAAAATGATTCTGCCCAATCATACAAGGTATCTTCAAGTTATTAAGGTCACGTCATTTTATCCTACAAGGTCCTCTAACTTCCATACCCCTAGTATTGTCGGCAAACCGTGGGCGGTACTCGTGTATTTCCTCATTTCCATCTTGAAAGATTACCCGCCTAACCCCATCGGTGAATAATATACTACCGTCAATCTCGTTAATAGTCATTCCAGTGGCTCTGACAAACGGCTCCCCTAGGACCAAATTGGTTAACGTTGGATTAATGATTGATTCTATATTATTAACCACTGTTAGATCAATGTTGTAAATAAACTTTCCAACCATAATTGAGGTTCTCCTAGCAATCCCAACAAAATGGAATCCCTCATGATCAAGATTTTTGTCAAAAATCTTGTTGTACATTGGGAGAGATATCGCATTCATTGGGGATTCGGGATCAATGTAGGTATTGGGAATGTATTCCTTTCCAAGGGTAACGGCGGCTTTGAAAATATTAGGGTCGCCCTCCTCTATCCTATTCCCAAAACTAATGGATAGTTTCAAAGTTCCCTTCCCAAGCTCTTCCATAAGGGAATTATTTAATACCCCTGGTGATTCATTGGAGGTGTCTTCTGATGAGACGAAAAGTGTACGGCTTTTAGGGGGTCATTTAAGCCCTAAGTCGTGATTATTTGAGCAAATATTGCCTCAAAACGTTTCTTTTGTCATTTAAGGTACTTTGGAGAAGAAATCTGGAAAGGGAAGCATTTTGGACGTTTTTGGAGCAAAAAGTGAAGAAAACGGTAAAGTCTCCAAATCAAGCTAGAAATAGTACCTGACGGCGTCATGCTTTGGAGGTGACGGTGTCACGTATTGGCAAAGAGGTGGATAAAAAGTTACACGAGACGCGCCAGAACATTTTTGGGAAATAACACATGACGGCGTCACCAAGGCCGTCAAGAGCAAATTACATATGACGGTCAAGAATGAATTAACACATGACGACATCAGATCTGGATCTAGGCGATACGAGAAGAATATTGGTGGCTAGTTGACGGCGTCAGCATCATAACGTGACGCTGTCAGACCTGTAATCTCTATATATAGTTTTCTAATTTTCATTCATTAAAAGAGAGAACTTTTGAGAGAACTTTTGGGAGAACTTGGGAACAAACCCTAGGTCAAATTTTACAGGGTTTTCACCCTACTTTCATACATTTTTCAATAAAGATAAGTCTTCCAGTAATCATTCAATATGTCTATGTGTTGTTTGATTCTATCTTATGCTTGTCTTTACTTTAACATGGTAGGCTAGGTTTGTTTGTGTTTGCTTAGATGTAATGAAACCTAGCTATTGATTGTTGGTTGGTTGTTTGTTATTAATTGTATTGGATGAATGATATCGATGTTAGGCTTAAGAAAACTGGCAGACTTCCAATTGGTAACATGCTTGAACGTCTTAAGAAACATGAATCGGATGTGTACTATGATTTTTAAGGTTGTATTTAATGCATGAGTGACTACTAAGGAGGCAATGTTAGGAGCTAGTTGTCGGCTCGACATAGGAAGAGGTAGAAACTTGTAGAGTTGGGGAAGATCGTACACAACCCCACGAATGGTATTAAGGAATATAACCCGTCATCCACGCAATTGTAACAAACTATTCAACTAATGAAAGATAGCTAGGGAGTAGTGAAATCTAAGTAAACACGTTTTTCTTATTATTGTTTTTCTCAATATTTACTTTCTTGTTATTTTATTTTTATTGCATTTGTAGTTATTTGGGTTAGTTGACTAGCAACTAATTCCGCCCACTCTTCCAATACCCGATATTTTTACTTGCTTTCTAAAAAACTATAAAAATACAAAAAAAAAAAAAATCATCCCTCACCTGTAGACCTAGTTTAATTAAGTTTTGATCCTAACAACACTATTCCCTGAGAGAACGATCAATCCCCCAGTACTTGCCACTACACTATACTACATCGGTCAGGTACACTGCCTGGTGGGGATTGCAAGCTTCTCAAGATCCCTTGAGAGGTAAAACCTTTTGCAAGGTTGCAAAACCACGCATCATCTTCCCCTTCTAAATCCTCCCTATTTTCTATGCTGCTGACATCATGTAAGTCTAAAGGATTCTGCGGCGGATTAGATTCTGGTTTAGTGACACCTTCATCGGTATTCCCTTCATTGGCGCTACTTGGAGCAGCCTTTGTTTTGGGGGTAGGCATCATAGTGATGGTGTTGACAAAGTGGATTTGGCTTGAGGAGTGGGGGCTCGCCATTCCTTTTGAAGAGTCATGTTTGAAAAGCTTACTAGGGTGTTTTATCTTAATGACAGAGGTAGCTTTGACTTCCTCAACCCGGGTTAGATCTTCGGGTGGGGACTTTTTGATTTGACCATTGACAGCACTCAACAAATTTCAAATCTTTTTGTCCAAATTTGTTTGTTGTTGTTTGAATTGAGTTTCGAGTTTGGCAAGTCGTGCTTCTTGAGATGTTATGAAGTTACGCAGCACCTCCTTGTTGGTCAGTTAGCTTAGGAGGATAATGTTTAGACCATGTGAGCGGAGGAGAGTCATTGAATGATATGCTCTAAGTTTGACTCCAATTGAAGTTTGGTTTATCTTTTCATGCCTCATAAGCCTCGTTGAAGTCCTAGGTCCAGGTCTGGGGTTGAACCACTTTTCTCCCGCTCCGTCGGTACGCGAGGATGCATAGTCCGTAAAATCTTGTTCAGGGAGTTTCATGCAATCACGAGTGTCGTGGGGACCACTACAATATTCACATAAAGAAGTGATTTTGTTCACTTGGCTTGAAGGTTTAGGAGCCTAGTAGGATTTCATGAGAAGCTTGACTTGGTCCTCAAGTTCCATGATCCTACGGTCAGGAATGCTTGAATTATACGAAGACAAAGATATTGCCTTGACCATTTTGTTCAAGTCACGGGAATCACTCCAACATTCTTTGTTATAGAGAGCAAGATCTTCTATGATTCCCCATGATTCTTTCGCATTCTTGTCACGTAGCTTACCACCGGCCGCTTGGTCAATGGTTTACCTTGTGGATTGATTGATATGATCTTAGAAGATTTGGACTCGAAGCCAAAGATCAATGCCATGGTGAGGGACTTTTTGGAGTAAGTCCTTGAAACGATTTCATGCTTCGCAAAGGGTTTCACTTTGACGTTGTTGGAACATCAAGATGTCATTCCTTAACTTGGTAGTTCTCCCCGGTGGGAAAAATTGAGCAAGGAAATGAGAGGTGAGATCATCCCAAGAGGTGATGAATCCCGAGGGTAAACGCTCAAGCCATTGACTAGCTTGGTCACGTAGAGAGAATTGGAAGATACGCAATCGGGTCGTCTCTCGAGTGTCAACATCAAGGTCTATGGAATCTACGATTTTAAGGAAATCCTTGAGATGTTGATTTGGATCTTCGGAACGAAGTCCATGGAATGCACATCCGCTTTGCACCAACCGGATGGTGTCGGATCGCAAGGGAGACACATTAGATCCTTGGGTGAGCTCAATGGTGTTTCGATAGCCTTGGTGGCTAGGTCGGGAGTATTCTCCTAAAGTGCGTGCTCTAGGTGGTTCCGGTGGGTTATGGTGGTTTGGTAGGTTTGGTTGAATGACGGGATCAAGGATATTATCACCTTCCATGATGGTCGATGATATGGATTACGTACAAAGAAACGAAGAAAAAAGATAGACTAAAGAATACCTAATAAAAAGAAAATAAAAATCTCACTAAAAAGAAATCTAATGAGTAGACCTAATAAAAATAAAATTCAACCTAAACAATAAATATTCCCCGGCAGCGACGCCAAAAACATGATGCATGGTTTTGCAACCTTGCAAAAGGTTTTACTTCTCAAGGGATCTTGAGAAGCTTGCAATCCCCGCCAGGCAGTGTACCTGACCGATGTAGTATAGTGAGTGGCAAGTACCGGGGGATTGATCGTTCTCTAGGGGAATAGTGTCGTTAGGATTGAATACTACGTAAACTAGGTTTAAAGGTGAGGGATGATTATTTTTGTATTTTTATTATGAAAACAAGTAAAATCTCGGGTATTGGAAGAGTGGGCGGAATTAGTTGCTAGTCAACTAACCCAAAATTACTACTTAAACAAAATAAATAAAATAGCAAGAAAAATAATTTGGTGAACTTCTTATGATTGGAAAAGCGTGTTTACTTAGATTTTACTACTCCCTAGCTATCTTTTACTGATCAATTGACTTGTTACAGTTGATTGGATGAAGGGTTGCATTGCTTAATACCAGTCGTGGGGCTGTGTACGTCCTTCCCCAACTCTATAAGCTTCTATCTCTTCCTATGATGACCCGTTTCGTATCCTATCATGACCTCCTTAATAGTCACTTATGCATTAAATACAACCAATAAAATCATAGTACACATCTGATTACGTTTATTAAGACGTTCAAGCTTGTTACCGTATAGGAGATTAGCCAGTTTTCTTAAGCCTAAAGCGAAATCAATCACCCAAATCAACTAATAACAAATCAGCAACCAATAATTAATAACTAAGTTTCATTAGATCTAAGCAAACACAAAGGAATTTAAGCTAGCATGTTAATGTAAAGACAAGATAAACAATCAATCAAACAACACATAAACATATTGAATGATTAAAAGGAAGACTTATCTACAATTGAACATGAAAGAAAAGAGGGTTTGGAAACCCTAAGTTTGTTGGAAAATTTGTCTAGGGTTTATCTCCCAAAAGTTACACACTAATGAATGAAAAATCCAAAACTATATATAGATATACAAGGGTGACAGCTTCAGGTTTGGATCCTGACGCCGTCAAGTCGTCGTCATTAGGGTTTCTTGCCACCAAATTAATCATCTTGACGCCGTCTCTTGTTGTGTCTTCTAGGCCGTCTCTCTTTGTAGTGATACGTGACGTCCTACTTGAAATATAACGTGACGCCGTCACGTGTTAATCCTCCAAAAGTCCTCTGGCGCGTCAAGTGCAATTAGTCATCCTCCTCTTGATTCATCAAATGACGGCGTCACATTGTGACTCCTGACGCCGTCAGTTACTATTTCCAGCATGGTTTCTTGACTTTGTCGTTTTCTTCACTTTTAACTCAAAAAACGTCCAAAATGCTCCATTTTCCAGAATTCTCGTCCAAAGTACCTAAAATGACAAAAGGAACGATTTGAGGTAATATTTTGCCATAATATCATGATTTAGGGCTTAAACGACCCCCTAAAAGCGTAACAAATATTTCCTTATCAGCCATGCCAGGTTACGATAACAATTTCGTCGACCCGTCCGAATTTGTTAAACTCATAACAGTCATCACAGCCCGTTACCATTCCCGTACGTTTCATTACTATTACTATTAATCTTAAAAAATTGGAGCAGGGCTAAACTAAGCGGGTTGGGCCACTAAAAAGGCTAAGAACATGGCCCATAATTTTTGGCAGGAAAAAAGGGTCGCAAACGGCGTCGTTTCAAACTTGATTTAATCATATATATAATGTCATGGGATGCAACGTCCCCAAAAACAATGGCACCACAAAGACCGACACAAAGATTAAGAACCAAACAAAGACTGAACAACCGCCATGGCTACGTTAGTGTAAACGACCTGCCAAAATACGGCCATTGACAGTCCTCAAACAATTCCAGTAACATATCCTACAACCAAACAAAACCCATTCAGTCAATACACCTTTTATTCCATCAACTTAACTTTGGCCCATTTTGACATATTAGCCCAGCAACTTAATTTTCTAATATTACTGTAATAAAATGTTTGATCCGTATTTACTAAGATTTGAGAAAAATGTTACTTTTTTAAATGTGTGAATATGAACCTAGCCAAGCAACCTGTATTTCTAATGTTTATGCAATAAAATCTTTGATCCGTATTACTAAAATTTAAGGAAAATATTACTTTTTCTAATGTGTGAATGTAAACCTATGACCTCAAGGCTCCTATTTGAAGTCCGATTAGCACCTTCAGACCAAAAGGACACTTTTAAGTAAAGAAAACTTGACATTTAAATGGCTAGGACCATGGTGTTAAATCATCATGTCTCTTTATGGTCCGCCCTACAACATTTTGTTTTTTTCTATCAAGTTTGTAACTTTCTTATGTACTCTCTCTTGTTCTTTGATAACAAGGAAATAAAAACATCTTAAATTTACATTTCCTCCAATAGGAACAAATATTTTATGCAAAATCCTTAACAAAATAAAATTCAGAATCTAAGACCCTTTAAAAAAAATGGAAAATGAACTATATTGAAAAAAACAACTTAGTATGTCAAACCTTATATCCATATCGAATGGACCAGTGAATATACGTATAAGCGAACCTTGTCACATAAGGTGTTAACCAGCATTCACAAACCAACAACAAACACAAATATAAAAAGCTATCAATTAGTTTTCTTTTTTTTTTTCTTTTTTTTTTTTTTTTTTAAAAAAAAGAAAAAAAAAAAAAAAAAGGCATCATTGTTACCCAAAAGCCTAAATCTCAAATCCGGAAAAATTAAATACAATTAAACCGAAAACCATCAAAAAAATTACCTTGTATAATCGACTCTCAAACCCGTTAATCTTATCTTGTAGTTAGCAACAACACACACCTGAAGAAGCAACCATAACACCGGCTTATCTAAGCCAATAATTCTCCCAGAAATCTTTCGGCACCAACAAAACACCAAACGAAACCCATGTGACCAGCTGTTAGCGAATCATGAAGTAACAATCGCGATTATTGGTGATGATTAGTATGTGTGTGTGTGAAAGAGTAATCCAGAAAATTCTAGCTATCTGTGTTCTGTGTGTTAGATTTTATTATTATTATTATTATTATTATTTGTGTATTAAAAGTGGAGGAGGGATAAACTAAGCGGGCTGAGCCACGAAAAAAGGCTAAAGGCTAAGAACATGACCCGTATTTTTTGCGGGAAAAAAGTGACAAAAACGGTGTTGTGGTTGTTGCCGATTAATAATATATATAATGCAAAGAAATAATTTAAACTTTGGTAGAGTATAAACACGGACTTCTTGTATTTATATAAAATAGCAAGGTCAATGGTACTCTTATTAGTTAATGTATTCTGTATAATATAAATCGCCATTAAGTTTTCTTTGTATACAAGTAAATTTGTGTACTTTGTGGTCTGTATGGGAAAAGGTACTAGTAAGTTACTAAAGTTTTTTTTTTTTGTTCAACCGGATTATTCAAATTTACGGGTTTGTTAAATATGTTACTTAACTTTGTAAACGATGAAAATCGTTAGATTTTAAGTACAAAACGGTCCTTGTCGTTAGTCGGGCTTCACGGAATTAGTCCCTAGACCACTATTTCCGTTAGTTTGACCGTTTTTCTTACGTTTTCATCCACTTTCTTATGTTTTCATAAGTTTTCATCCGTTTTTTCACGTTTTCGTCTGTTTTTATTCGTTTTCAACCGTTTTTATACGTATTTATTTGTTTTTAACCATTTTTATACGTTTTCAACCATTTTTATATGTTTTCGTCCATTTTTATACGTTTTTATTCGTTTTCATCCGTTCTTATACATTTTCATCCATTTTTATACGCTTTCACCAGTTTTTTTTATGTTTTCGCCCGTTTTCTTATGTTTTTATACGTTTTCGTCCGTTTTTTATGGTTTTATTTGTTTTTATACATTTTTTTTTCCATTTTCATACGTTGTCGTCCGTATTTAAACGTTTTCGTCCATTTTTATACATATTCATCCATTTATTCATCCGTTTTCATACGTTTTTGTCCGTCTTTAAGTGTTTCGTCTGTTTTATCCATTTTCGTCCGTATTTACTTTGGTTTTTATATGCTTTTAAACGGATGAAAACGTACAAAAATAGACGAAAGCGTATGAAAACGACCGAATACGTATAAAAAAGGTTGAAAACGTATAAAAACAGTTGAAAATAGATAAAACCAGATGAAAACGTATAAAAAATGGTTTAAAACAAATAAAAACGAACGGAAATGTAAAAAACAGACGAAAACGTAAGAAAACGGATGAAAACATATTAAAACATTAAAAAAGGGCAAAAACGTATGAAAACATAAAACGGACGAAAATGTAAGAAAAATGGTCAAACTAACAGAAGTAGCGGTTTAAAGACTAATTCCGTAAAGCCCGACTAACGACAAGGACCATTTTGTACTTAAAATCTAACGATTTTCATCGTTTACAAAGTTAACTAACATATTTAACAAACCCGTAAACATAGGTAGCTCGGTTGAAAGAAAAAAAACTTTAGTAACTTAATTCAAATTTTTGGAAAACTTTAGTAACATCTTTGAGTATTAACCCTAGTAATATGCAACATAGCAAAGCATATTCCAATATCTTCAGATTTTTACAATGGCTTCAGCTGAGGTATTCAAATTTATACTTGTAGTAACACCAACGTTATAACATAGTGAAACTGACAATATTAATAAAAAAAAAAAAAAAAAAAAAAAAAAAAAAAAAAAAAAAAAAAAAAAAAAAATCCCTTATAGACTTCAGGGGAACGACGGAAGGTAATATTTACTGTTCCAGTTGTGCAAAATATAGCTTCTTTTTTTTTTTTGATGCAGGTAAAAACAAAACTAGAATAGATCATATGCCTCATTACAATCATACATTCATAGTTGCATAAATTCTCCACAAGATTGATTTCTTGACAAACTCACAAACAGATCTCACGAGCCTAATAACATATCATAAGCCAAAACACATAACTTTGATTTCACAAGGTTCGAGCTACTCTCTCATACAAGTCACGCGGCCAGTTGCGATTCAAATTGTTTGCAAGGAAATTGGCAATCTGCACAAAGGATATATTTGTTAAAAGAAAAGAACAAATGAACATTTATGTCCAAATGTCAAATCAATAATGGGCACGCCCGGTCTGCTCACTTAAATAGAAGTGCTATAATATCTAGAATAAATTGAAAGATAACTTGCACTTTATTAAACATGAGTTAACAAAATGACCCGTTTCTCATTGCAAGATGTTCGTAGCTTAGTCTTATAAAAAGGTATTTTGGTATTTAATCATATAAGTCGAAGTCAAAAAAATGTGCAAGTCAACAAAATGTGGTTTTGCTCGGGAAGTGACTGAATAGCATTTCATATTAACGAAGACAAACTTACCTTGGTTCTCAATGCACGAAGTGACCCATCTGTATCTCTGACATTGTCAATACACTGAAGAGAGACCTTCAGAAGGTCTGGAACACAAGCTTGGACATAGGGTGACAAATTTTGGAACATATCTGTTGTGGCATCGGGAGCACGGGGATCAAAAGGCAGAAATGAAAGTCTGGCAACCTCCCTTAAAGCATCTAGATATTTTCCTTCCCGTGCCAATTTGTGGATGGACAAAATTGTCTCAAGCTGTCTTAACAAAGTTTCTTGCTCTGATACATGGTCTCTCTCTTGGGGACTGCACAATGAAGTTAGAAATGTGACAAGTTAAAAACTGAAAATCAATGAAGATGTGTGTGTATATTAATTTGAAACATATCTTCTTGAAAATAAGATTGTTTGTGCAAAATCTGAAATTATCAAAATAAATGCGATAGATTAAACTTGTTTACGAATTATGTTTTATCTTAAACGGGGTAGAATGGGCAGAAAAAAAAATGCTAAAGAGAAAAATCCAAATGGATCGTGCCATAAGTGTATTTGTAATATGCTTTTAGACTCATAAAATGTTTGGTATTTGTTAGTCTATAGATTAATAACAATAGTTTTGTAATCAATTTTAATTGCATCACCTATATTAAAATTTTGGATCAAAAAAATGTTTCGAAAATGCATCAATCTTGATGCATTAATAAGATCCACCAAGACAAAAGATGAAAGCCGGATTTATGTTATACAGAAATGCAATCAAATGGGTCTAACCCCAGCAAAATAGATGCATGAATTACAAGCGTAAATTCAAAATCATTGTTAATATTTCCAGACCAAGGTTAAAATTTGACCTGATATTCTGGTAGTATTTAAATGCCTCCAGCAACTCATTTCCAGAATGAACAAGCCCAGCTGTCCGGCTCTCCCCATCCAGTCTACCACGTGATAACGAACAGATAGCTTCAGAAAGGCCCTTGTTTATGGTATCCAGTGCTGCTGCAAACGCCCCAATTCTCTTTTGAATCTCTATAGACTGAAATGAAGATGAATTATTAGCAAACGATCATCTTTACACAAAAAGCAGCAATTAACATTTATCAAAAGTTCAAATTATTAGCAACAATAAACCGCAATAGTAAGATATATAAGTTTTAATAGAAGGATCTGGTATATATAGCTTGTAGAGGAGTTCAAGGTACACTAGTACTTACCTCAATAACAAATCAACTGGCAACAATAAAGCAAATAATTTAAAAGAATAATTTTGTATTCAGAAAAGATGATATTTAATAAGAGGGTCGATCAGTAAAAAGAATGTGCACTGAAAAAACTGTAAATTTCTGTAAAATGTGGCCCATTGATTTGATGGTGTGTTGAAAGAAAAAAGGGCACATCAAGTTGCTTTGCTTATCTAGCCTAGGCACAGGAATGACTAATAAGGATTAACAAAATAACAAGAGTTATCAAAGAAAAAATACACATATTGGTCCTAAAAGGGGGATTATAGATAATAAAAGCGTAGCATTAACTAGAGGTAGCAATATGGGTGGGCTGAATAACAGGTAAGGCCTGGTTGAAACGGGTCATTTTTTTATATGGGGAGATATGGACCGCCTTGGATCAGCACTTCAGCAGGACATGCAGAAACTTTTTCTGTCCAGTTTTTGAAACAGCAAACGCATTATTTATAATTACACAAAAAACTACTATTATATCAAAGATATATATCTTTGCATAAACTACTTACGATATACTATTGTATCGTGCTATTATGTCTTTTTAACTTTTAGCAACTTTCACCTGTTAGGCCCATTTAACCCCTTCCCCTTTGGGTCAGCTTTATTATGTTCCTTGTTAAGATAAGACACATCCCAACATGACCCATTATAACTAAATGGGTCATAACTGCTAGATGAAATAGAAAATTATCATACAAAATACAGGATACAAAGCCCCGCAATTCTTATAAGGGAGTGAGTTTACTTTGTCATTAAGACCAGCTTCCTGACACTGGCGAGCGGCTTCAAACAGAAATTGGTGCCTATCTTTCGGATCCATTAACAATCGTCTTAATTCACCTTCTTCTCCTGCCCCACTTGGCCCAAGTAACAGAAGAATCCCACCATCACGTAACAATATCTCCATGAGCAGCTGCTGCATCATCAGAGTCCGTTGCCTTTGCTGATCTCTAGTTCCTCTTCCAGACCACGACAGCTGCCCACCCCCCACCGTTGCAGCAGCTTGTGCATAGTATTCCAATGCCATGGAAAGATTATTATGCCTCAAATAAAGTGAACCATACTGTCTAATAATACTAGCTGACTCGGCAATAGCATCCATCACCCCTAATTTATGACCTGTTCCAGTAAAATCAGATAACACACCATGATCTGCCAGCACAATTGCTATATGTGCAGCATCTACGTTATATCCATCCTCTCCAGTATCTTTAGACAAATATAGGACAGCTGGAACCAACTGTATGCTCAGCAGCAACACATATGGGTATACCAGAGGGTCCTTCCCATTCTTTGTATAATAAGATGGTTCATATTTGTTAAGATAAGCCTGTAAATCATCTAAGCTGTAAGGTGATAAGCCCTCGTTCAAAGCAGAACTCGATCCACCAGAACTGTCTCGAACAGCACATAGCTTGAACCACAAGAAATCCTCTATGGTGTTGAAAAGAGTAGGTTGTTCTCTGAGTAGGCGATCAATCTGCCTACGGGATCCAGATATGAGTGCATACAGAAGTAACTTTTTCTTGTCAAAAGTACCTCGGCCTGCTCGATCACCCATCCTTAACATTTTTTCACATTCTTCTGCAGCAATAGAAGCAGTTTCCACTGATACTGTGCCTCCATTTGTGATCCATTCAGCCAGCTGTCAAAAAAAAAGGGTCGCTAAGGTTTGTTTAAAGAATTTCGCTAAGGTACACCAGAAAATCAGTACCTGTGATGCAAACTGGTGAGAAACACGAGAACGTGAAGCAACATTCCTTGCATCCTCATAGTATCCGGTTCTCAAGCAGAAATAGATCTGTTATACACAGAACAGTAGTAACTTCATTTTATGAACTAGCGCAAGTAAATAGATCATGGTTAGCTTAACCCAATATTAAAATATTCCATAAGAGTTAAGCAAACACCTGCTGCCACGTGGTATCATAGGGAGGCTGCCTGCGAGCATCGCCAGCATCAAAATCAAGAACCCCATAGTCTTTTAAACGGATCTGCAGTATAGAATAAAGTTAGTAAAGCACATGCTCCTCCTCAAAGATCAAAGGTTGAGCCCCATAAAGTATATATGATTATTTAAAGTGAGAAGTGACCACAAACCCTAAGAAAAGCATGAATGCGTTGCAAATTGCCAACCACTCCACCAAGAGCAGCCTGCAGTAAAAGAAGCAAATGAAGCTTTATGCAATAAAAACGGCTACATAGTATATGCAATAATATGCCACAAACACACATATGTAGGTGTTTGTTGGTGAAAAGATAATGAAACACGTTTTCATCAATGGACATAATATGATAAAATTCACGTAAACATAGTCCATAAGACTATTTTGACAATTGAAAATACTAATAGGATAACGGCTTGTAAAATAAAACATGACTATATCTTCTATTACCTGTGCCGGGTGACTTTGTATCATTTCCATGATATACTTCTCATGCCCCCACTCGAGGTGCCGCCTTGCACCAATTATTAGTGACATTTTCTTGGAAACGCTTCCTTGCACACTTGAATTCTCACCCATCAAAGTCTGTATAACAAAAATCATCAGATGATAGTCATGTTGCATACTCTACCAGGAAGGCATATCTAGTGTTTATACAAGCAGCTGCATTGTTTTGCATTTACATCTTGTATTTACAAGATTGTTCAATAGGGTGTACCTGAACTAGATGCCAAATTTTGCTCATAGCAACTGATTTACCACCAGAAGAATCCAGGCCAAGACTTTCATATGCAACCTTGAAAGCAGTAGCTGGCTGGCACATGGAATAATATTACACACATTAGTATACTATGATAACTTGATAAAGGAGAAGAAAAAATAGGTAGAATGACAAGTAAATGCCATACATAAACCAATAAAACATGTTATTAAAATACTTAATAACATAATCTAGTCCAATTCCTTACACTAAGCTTTGACTGAAATACGACTAGACCTCTAAAGCTTTATCATCGTTCATCAATGATATGAGAAAAGATAAACATAGAACACATCTTCATGGACTTACTTTAAATGCTGAACTACGCAGTCTGGCATCATTGAGAGCCCTGACAACCTCAGCATATGCTGCAGCCTTCTTATCAATGGCTGGCTTATCAGCTATTGGCACAAGCTCCATACTAGAAGGACCAGAGGACATATGAGGACTAGATGTTAGAGATAATATTGGCCCTGATCGGCTTCCCCCAAAGCTTGATTCGTTTACGTTGGTCCTTGGTAAGGTTGAAATGCGGCTCATACTGTGAAGAAAGTCCCTTTTTTCCTTTTGCCAGTCATCCTGACAGATAGAAACACAAAACAGGGTAGAATTAAACACAAAGGAGGTTGGGGGGGGAGGAAGTTATTGTAAAAATCAACGCTAGTAGGACACATTCATTCATGTTCCAAAATATAGTTTGACTACATACTAAATGTTAAAAAGGGCTGAATTGTACAATAATAATATATTTGTGTCACGATGTATTTTCAAAACAGGAGAAGAATGTGTAGTTTTACAAGATATTTAACAGCATTTACTTGGGCACACCAATAAGGGTTGCAGTGTAACCTTGCAGAAGGTTAGGGTACTGACTGTGAATTAACTGGACATCACAAAGAATTAATGCATGTAAAGTATGAAAAGGGCTACACCAAATGATAGTCTAGACGATGCATTAGGTCATTCACTCTGGTAGTAAGATTATAATAGATAGGTAGCAAGAAGAACTTTGAAATTGAAGTTTGAGAGATTATGCAGAGATTATAAAGGGATTGGTAGTTCACTTAAGACAACAAGTAGATAAGCAAGATAGGCAATATGATCAAGAGCTAGAAAATATTATAAACTTGATTCCAGTTTATTACATGCTATCCGAATAAACTACTAGTAAAATCAGGATGCTGATGGGAACACATGTTTTTAATATGTAAGTCTAGGAAGATGAACAGAAACGTTCAAAGTCACAGATAAAGTGGAGATATAACTACATACAGAAAAAGGAGGTTACAAACCTGAAGAAACTTAAGGCTAAAGATGCCTAAATTAAAGCTATAGACATTATTTTGAAACAGTTTTACCATGCTTTATTTACTTTATAGCTCATTCTTTAGTTATGGCACACACAGTTCTTTTGAACTCTTTGGAGCATACACTAACAGTTTCCAAGGGTATTATTTTTGTGGACTAGATAAATTTTATCAATATATTATATTTTCTCTATCACGGAGAAAAAAGAAAAGATACATCTGCAGTATCCTTCCTTATGAATATTGTCCTGCAATTTGCTACTTAATAAATTAAAGAAACATTAATAGCTTGCATTTAGCCCATACTTTCAAATGCAACTTAAATTTGTACTAAAAAATTTGGCAGATTTTTGTCACTGGGCTTTGTGCACTTCATCATAGTGTTTGTACATTTAAGCAGGAAATTTTTTTTGTTTCATATCTTAAACATCACCCATATGCGTTTAATTTCAGAAAAAATGTGCCAAGAATGCTAAAAATAATTAGACCAGCATATACCGATTCACGTGTTCAATAGATGATATATGTGAGTGGAAAACACAATTTGTTAAGATTAACAATGTAAGAGAGAAATTAGCGTATGTCAAATGACATAACTGATGAAAAACTCGGGACTCCTTGTAGCAACTAACCTCTAAAACTGTCATCATGTAGTCACTAAAACTTCTGAGATTATCTTTCTGGGCTTCCTGAACAGCGGACACCATAGCCATCTCATGAACCTGAATTACAGAAAAGTGACATAAGGTCATAGAATTCAAATTGGTATGTAGTGGAGAAACGATGGTATGAACCAACGAATAAGTTAATCATATGACTGCACGATTCTATAGACGATTCTCACAATAACCATTTATACAGAACCAACAGAATACTCAACAAGAAATATTTTAAGGTACAGCATAGTCACATAATAAAAACCTTAATATACAAATATGAACATAAGAAAATAAGGTTGTTGAATAGTGTACTGACAGTTGACTATCAATCTCGTGCAAAATCACACATAAAAGATATGAGGTGGACAATAATAAAAAACTGGCAACCACCAAAACTGTGGGAAAAATGAGAATGCGCGATAAAAATAAGGGTCTACTGTTCTGGTAAATATTTAGAGTAATGAAGCTGACTGAGCTGAGTAACAAACCATGCTAGGTTAGTCATATAGTAAGTAGTAACAAGTAGTAAGTGAAGAAGAACATCAGTGTACCATGGAACTCTACTCAATAACATAGTAACATTATATGCGTATCTATTTAACACATATTTACTTCATTAGTATGCAGTAGTAGAGAGGTTATATACCTGCTGCAAGTATTCTTCGACGCTGGTAGCCTCAGCAGGGAAAACATCCTCAAAAGTCGTCTACAAAATACGCATTTAACTCGTAAGAACAAGTAACTAATACCAATGGCACATAAATAAAAGTTACCAGATAGCATTCTCAAAACAAAATAATCAAGCATTAATAACTAAAGAGCTTAGACAGTCTGATCCAATAACTAAAGTCGAATATCTAAAACCAAATGGGAAAAATATATATAAAGTAAGTAAAAGTAACTCCCAATACCGTCTTCCACGGGTTATGGGTCCCAATACCGTCTTCCACGGTGTATGGGGGAGGTTGATATGTAGACAGCCTTACCCCTACCTAAGGTAGAGAGGCTGCTTCCGGTTCTACCTAAGGTAGAAAAGGACCTCAAGCCTTTTGTAGGGAGTGAGGATCGAACCCTTGACCTCTTGGTTGAGAGGCAAGGGGTTTTCCAACTGATCCAACCCTACTTGTTTAGGGAAAAATATATATATTATACATAAATTTATCTTCGACGCAACAAAAGAAATTCACCACCCTTGGATCCCTAAGGTCTATAGCATCCTTGACTAGATACCGTTCATCAACATACAGAATGGAAAACATATCCGTAGAATAGTAGTGGCTATTGAACTAAGGCATGTGACAAGCACTTTCTAAGATGATAATCATCAGCTATCAATGCTTCTCTAGCAAAATACCAAGTGTTATATGATGTCATCATACACACACAACATTTCACATGCACTTTCGCCAAAAGACTCTAATTGTGTACTTATCTTACGAAACAAGCTACATAGTATACAACTATGCATAACCCAACAACTTAGCTTAGTCTAACAATCATCAAGTACATTAACTAATACCTTCAATTCAAATGATTTAAGATCCCGTGCCAGTTGCTCAGCATTTATCCCCTCACGTGCAAGTAACCTGTACATACGGTTAACAAATTACACAATTTAACA
>JARVZY010005776.1:0-28525 GCA_030686995.1 Artemisia argyi
TTTACTGGAGGGTCTTGGCCAATTACAATGCTTAGAGAAGCTAATTATAAGGAGGTATCACTTTTCTGGAGGTTTTCCAAAGAGCATCGTTGAAATGAAATGCCTAAAATATTTTCATTTGCTCGATTGTAATAATTTTACAGTTTATGATTTGCCTGAGGATCTTGGGCATTTAAAATATTTAGAAGAGTTAGATATAACAGGTACAAACATACGTCATCTTCCACGGAGCATTTTTCAGTTGAAAGGTCTGCGTATTATTGGGTCTGAATCTACTCTTAAGTTATGTGGCTTAACGCCTGTGATGCTAAACTCTGATAATGGTGTTACCTTCTGCTGCACTGTTGTTTAGTCCTCTGTAAACAACTATTTTAACAGGTACTTTCTCTGTTTTCTTGAAAATCTCTCTTACGTTAGTTCAAGTTTTGAAATTGATATGATGTTAATTGAATTTTCTAGCATTTGACACGTATTTTACTATCGATTATAACAACTGAACCATTTCTTGCATGTTTGATTGCCTATCAGCACTTTCTGGAACCAAAATGAACTCGAAGCTCAATCCCCGAGGCCTAACGGTTTGTTCTGACTCAATCAGTTTTTTCATGTCTGTTGTATCATCTTACAAGTCAAGCGGTAGTGTGGTGTGAAGAACTGAAGATAATTTGTTGATCATTAATAGGATAGTTTCATCAGCATCAATGTATGATATGTTATTAGGTACATTCGCAAACAATGATTGTTTTTCTTTTTATCTTTCAGAATTAGTTTTACAAAGTTTATTCATGGAGTTCAGAAAGTCAATTTGTGCTTCTAATGAAAGGTTTATAAGTGATGTCAACATATTCTTGAAGTGCTATTATACATGTAATACTGGCTCATATTTCTTTTGTAGTATTGACGTCATGTGCACTGAGATGAAATGATCAAATAATACGATTTGACTAGACTTTTTAATAAAGGTATAATACCCAACTTGAAATATGTGATAAGTAATATGAATTACGTAATAAGTATTGTGTTCTTGATGACAATGGTTGGATTTTATACATGGTTGACTAGTATCATATCAAAATTAAGTTCATTTAGTATTATTATGTTATTTTTTTATTATCATAAAGAGGTTTTTTGTTTATATAGTTATGTTCTAAATTGGGATGAATTCGTTAAGCATAAGAAGAGTTGGCTTTTTGAGTCAAATTATTGACTTTCACCAACTTTACTGAGTTTTTCATTTGAGTCGTACCGAAGAACATATCTAAGGGTAGTTACTAGTGTCAAGTGAAGTTGAGGCCTGTTATTGAACTGTCTGAATAAAAGTAACCAAATACGGGTCGGGTTTTGGTTCGGATAGGCATGTCAAAACACCTTGACCTGAGCATGACATGTTTATGTAGTTAGGTCAGCTATTTCAAGTCTAACCCATTTACATATAAACCCAAACACCGCCTGTTCAACCCGTTTTTCTAAACTGGTCGACTTGTTTAACTCATTTAAGTAATTTAATCCATTTAACTCTCCCAGAAAAAACAGCTAATTTGTTCATTCCCTTTGAAATCAATTGCTTATAAAAAAAAGAATCACAACACAAGACTTACATTCTTTTTTAATGATTGATTTTTTTAAGTTTATAAAATTTGGTTATGAGTTTTTTGATATTTGATTTGATGATTAGGGGATTGTTTTATCATTGCTGTTTGTTATCTGTTGGTTTTGAGGGTGTTTGTGATTGCTTATCCAAACTGCTTAGTATATGATTTCGTTAGTGAATTAGCAAATATGATAAGCAATTTAGTAACAGTTTTTTGTAGGTACCCTTTAGTTGTGATAGTGTTACTTTGGTAATGCTGATTATCAAAAATCACAATCAGTTAACATCTTGCAAACGGTATAACATACTGACTATTTGGTGTTTCAAAATGTAGTAATCACGTATTAAGAACAATCCTAAACACCACTAATGCTTTTTTTGGTAGGTTCAATTTGATTTCATAAAGAGAAAAACAACGTTTGTGATTCTGTATTTCTTATCGAGGGCAGCCAATTACATTATTTTGAACTCTAATAATAACAATAAACTGGACTTGTTTTCTGTATGTTGTGGGTGGTAGACTGATAGGACTTATGAGTACCATTGACAACTTCATTGCGTATATTGTGTGCTATACTGCTATATTTAGTTTATCTTATGATAAGCAAGTCTGGTGTATTTAGGGAATTGGTGCCGTTGGGTACTTGAGCTACAACTTATAACCCCTTTGGACGGTTACCAATGATTTTTCATATCTGAATAACGACGTGTGATTGTGTTTATTAACAGGGGATATCTTATGTAATCTATCACCCCATGTTGTAACTCATTAGAAATGTTCCAATTATTCTTAAACCATAGACTTTGAACACAAACCTACTTAAAGAGGATTTGACTAACATCCCGGTGTGGGTCAAATTCCATGATGTTCCCCTGGCTATGTTTTCTGATGATGGCCTCAGTCTTCTTGCCACACTGATTGGCACGCCTAAAAGGTTAGATGCTTTTACAAGCCAAATGTGCAAGGAATCGTGGGGCCGTAGTAGTTTTGCCAGATGCATGATAGAAGTGAAGTCGGATAAGGTGCTTCGGGACAGTCTCACTGTTGAGATACCATTACTTGATGGTTCGGGTTCAACTATTGAGAGGATACGGGTTGAATACGAATGGAAACCACCTCGTTGTGATAACTGTAAGATCTTTGGTCATACGCTGGTTGATTGTCTTAAAGTTGTTGCACCTCCAGTTCAGCCTACTAAGCCTGTTAATGATGGTTTCACGACTGTCAATAATTATAAGAAGGGTAAGCAAGGTGGTTTTACTACTCAGGGTAAAGGAGGGTTTAATAAACCTGTTGTGGGTAAGCAGTTTCAATATCAACCCAAAAAGAATCCTCCTGAACTAAAGAAGGTGGATGGCACTAAGAAGAAGGCCTCTGATGTACCGAGTATGAGTGGAACGAAGATTTCTACATCTAATCAGTTTGTTGTTCTTAATATGGATGATACGAATGTTTTTGGTATTCCGTCTAATGAAAACTACAAGGATGTAGATGCTGATCTTACAAGGGAAGTTACTGCGGATGAGTCTACTAAGACAGGTAATACAATGGAAGTTAATGTGGAAGAGTATACTAAGATTGGTAATGATTCACAAGCTCCTCTTGTGAGTAATTTTACTTCACAAGAACTGCTTGTGAGTGATTTACTGGGAACAAAGGAAGTTGGTTCTACTCCTATAGGTGAAAAAATTGGTAAGCTTGAAAAGCTACTTATTGATGGGAAAGCTACTCTTGTGGATGATGATGGTCATCCTATTCCGTCTACCTCTGTCACTAAGAGGGTTAACCCATTTTCAAAAGTGGGTGCGGTTGTGGTTTCTGATAGTGATGATGATGAGGTTCTTAACACGTTCGACGAATCAGCAAATCTTTTTGGTGGTGGTCATGAGCGTGAAGATGAGTTTGATGACTATGATGATTATTCGAAGCAAATTTATGATCTTCCAGGGGAATTGGATGCTCTTAATGCCATTTATGGTTTTAATCTCCAAGGTCGTAGGAAGTAGTTTATCTTTTTGTCAGAGTCTCTTGAATCATGTGGTTAATGGTTTGTTTTCTTGTTTCGAAAATAGGAAGTATCTTGTTATGTAAGCTTTCGCCTATGTAACGGGCTGAGATATGGGATTCACCCATATCCGTTGTACTTAAATGTTTTTTGGAGTAATCTATTTACCGGGTCATTGACCTTTTACCAAAAAAAACTCATTATTGTATTTAGCACATGCATAAACACTTAAATATGCAGCAATTTGTGATTCTTTTTAAACCAATAGAGATCACAAAGATATCCACGTTGATTTGCTTTGCGTAAAGGGATGGTATCTGTGCTTGTTTTATGATTTATAACTGTGCTAATTACTGTCACGTGCGCTTGTTTATCATTCCCATATTCACTGGTTGTTTTTATTGCTAAATGCAGATGAGACTCTTCCAACACAACACTATTCAGTCAGTAACAGTTCCAAATTCCCGCTTTCGCGGACTAGGTGTTTTAACCAGAGAAACAGGAAAAAGAAAGCAAAATCTCTCAAATGTCTCAAACGCCCCAGAATCCGTAATCACAAGCTGCAGCAAACAACCGTTTCCAAAGTTAACTTAGGAAGTTTCAGCTGATTGATTCCGACTCTGATTCTGATATTCCTTCTAGCAGTAAAGTTGCTACTAACAAGACCTGCAGTAAGTCGGAATCTAATTTGGATAGGGGAAAAAAAGTGTAGGTTTACATCAGCCGAGAAAATTAAGTGAATCACTCGATACTTCAGACAGAAAAGATTTATGGGAAGATTTTAGACACAAGAAGAGTTTCCATATCCCGACACCTGCACTAGATGAGGTTTGTGAGGAATATTTTAGTTCCATGAAAGAAAAAAAGTAAAGTTCTGAGTAATATTTGAAAAAGTAACCATAGTAGTCATGTTATGGACATCGTAATAGATTTGGGTGTCCCTCGCCCGCCAGCTCATCAGTATTTTTTCCATAATGATTTGAGGGTCCAAGAGCTTGTGCGAACTCGTTTGTGCAACTTTTTCCCGTTAAACACTGCAAATATAGAGTCTAATCTGCCCAGTACATCAAATATCGATTACATGTAAGTTAGTTCTGCTATATTTTGATAGATTTTAAGGGGTTATATGCAAATAACTTTTTTCAATTATAATTTTGTTGTTGTATTTCTTGTGTTTTTAGGGGTCATTTTAGCAGTGGTGACAAAACTAAACAGGCTGCTAGCACTAATAAAGCTGAGACAAGCTCAACAAGGAAAAATTCAAGAAAATCAAAGACTCAAGAAACATCACAAGGTTTCATGAATCCTAAAGTCAACACTGCGAAAGGGGTCACAAAAGATGCTGGCAAAAGAAGGGTTCAAGCAGATGGTCAAGGGACTGAGCATTAGTTTACAAACGGCGATGGGAAGAGGGTATGTTGGAGAGTTCTTGTTATGTTATTGTAGCCATTTCATATCAAGAAACTGTTAGAACCAAATACGGGTCGGGTTTTGGTTCGGATTGGCATACCAAAACACCTTGGCCTGAGCATGGCATGTTTATGTAGTTAGGTCAGCTATTTCAACTCATTTAAGTAATTTAACCCATTTAACCCACAAACATAATTTATCGAAATTATAATAATAATAATAATAATAATAATAATAATAATAATAATAATAATAATAATAAAATAAAAAATAAAAACCCTAGTGGGTTGGCCGGTCCACCTGTTTAACACACACGGCCTGAAAACTGGTTATACCAGACCCAGACCGGTTTATTTCTGTGTCAGTTTTGTGTCGGTTTAGGAATTGCCAGCCCTACTTTTTTTACGGGATCTCTTTTTGTGTGGTATGATATAAATACAATTTTCTTGTACTTTCAGGTTTATGTAAGTAAAAATGGGCAAGAAATGACTAGCAAAGCTGCTTACATTCACTATAAAAAGGTACTTCTTCTCAATTATGTTTATCATTATGATCTTGACTTGTTGATACATGATTATCATCGTCACTATTAGTAGGTAACGAGATATTAACCCGTGTAGATGTTTTACTACGTGTGATAATATCAGTTGGTTACTAATGGTGCAAATGTGACCATGTATAAATTCATCAAGATCATCATGATCATAAGCATCTGATGTGTGTACCTGATTGATAAGACTGTCATCCTTTCCAGCATCAGTGTCATAGCTTGGAGTACCTTCTGTTAGTTTTAACGGATAATAAATTAATATATCATGACCGGACTCGAACTCGAGACTTCGGGATTGCACACTTTACGTATGAGTTTCAATTAATTAATAATTATTGTTTTAGTGACGAATAATTATTAAATTCACGAAATAAGCACTTAACGGTACCTAACGACCGTTAGACGAAACTTAAAGGACTTAGATGAAACTAGAAGGCAAGATTGTTCTAGAATATCCTATGGGATAATGTTTTGCCGTGAATTTCATAATCCCACATGGATTGGGATTGCCTTTTGCTCCAAGATTGAGAGGGTATAAATACATGGCCTCATGGATTCATTCTTCTCATCTCTTGGTTCATTAGCAAGCCAATTCACTTTCTTGCATCTCTTTTCTTTGAGCTATTGAAGATCCCTCGTGATCAACAAAGGCTCATTAGTAGTGCTTGCTTGTGAATTAAGAACCTAGCTTTTCTAATTGAAACGCTAATAGTACGTGTGTTCGAGAACGAAGTGTTAGCATACTTTTGCTAACAAGGTGACTTGCCCTATTCGACTACACCAAGTCGATCCACCATTAAACCCTATTAGGGTTTATAGTTCTTGTTCCATTAATTTCTTGTTCTTGCTAGAAATCACAAAGGTACGCTTCCATTTATATTCGGTTAATTTATTATTTGTATTTGATCTATTCCGCTGCGTACTCTTTGATGTTTATATGTATATAGTTTTGTATTATTCATATATTCCAACAGTGGTATCAGAGACAGGTTAATACATTATAATGAATTACCGAAACACATAAAATTGAATCGTTTGATTATAACATGCTTGGTGTTCTTATGTTTTTATATTTTTCATAAACCCTAGTTTTTATTTTTTTTTATTTCGAATTTATTTATTAATATGTCGAAAGTTTTTTTTTATTTAAAAAGAAATTAGGGTTTGTTGAATTATGTTATAAAAACTTGTAGAAACCCTAGGTTGCATGTAATTTATGTGTATGGATATTGTTATATGCCGTTTGGTTGCGTTCCTTGATTGACATGATTATTTGTATAATATGTGCAATATGGGCATCCATGACAAACTATGCATGTGTTGTTATGGATTATGATTTGTTTTGATTTCATGCTTATTTATGCGATTTATTATAATTGATAAATGGTTTAGTAAATATTATGTATAAAGATTACTAAAATTTGATTAATTATAAAATTAGGGAAGACCCTATTAATCGTGTATTTAATCAATAGTGTGTTTTAATATTGATTGTAATTTGCATGACCATTATTGTTGTTATTTGTTTATTTTATTTTATTACTTTTGTTTTATATGTTTTTGCAACATGATAGTAACAAAGGGTAATTTCAAGAAATAAAATATTAAACGGACTTAATAATGGTGAAATCTTGTTTTGAGCTTACTTATAAATCTTGAACTTTTGGTTGATTGATCGCGACTGTATTAAGTGGTTGAAAGGTGGAACTAATTATGACAAACTATTAAAGTGGGTATAAGGTTGGCTACGCATTAAATTGCGGCCTTAGTGAGCCTCCATTCTGGCTTGCCGCTCGCCTGTGAGTCATATTTTAGTCTTTACCTAACATCCATGATAACTACGAAGCACTTAAGGCAAAGTTGTAAGTTTCTCAACGCCTCAATCAAAAGTTTGGAGATTTAAGCTCGTAAAGAAACTAATGAGTAAAAGTTTTTTTTTACATGAAACATATGCTACAAGATGAATGCATGACATCTTTGTACATATATTTTGATTACACACATCAAAAATACTACCCTTAAATTTAAGTTATATGCCATCCAATGAAACGGAAACACCTGAAATTGGATCTACGCCAGGGCGTAACCTGACTAGATTGCAATGGAAGGAAAAATTACATGATTTCATCACTTGCAGATCAACTGGTGTGGTGTCATTATGTAAGTTTGTTGTTTCTTAAATTGGTTAACTTAATTGAGTTGATAGTGGGAACTGATCACTCAAGGCATAAGAAGATGGGGATAAAACATGATTACATTATTGCAACTGCGGTTGGCAAATATGTAAATCCCATCGATTCTAGGAATTGCAATTGAATATTAGCAATTGGGACACGACTCGTACCTTATTGAGTAACGTCATCACTAGCAGATCAACTGATGTGATGAACTTATGTCAATTTGGATCCTAGTTTTTCAATGTAAAATTAAATTGGTTATATGTTTATGAACCTATGGTATTTAATTTTATTGAAATTTAATTATCGA
The DNA here is from genome assembly GCA_030686995.1 of Artemisia argyi. NCBI lineage: Eukaryota > Viridiplantae > Streptophyta > Magnoliopsida > Asterales > Asteraceae > Artemisia > Artemisia argyi. Next base: position 8,045 of record JARVZY010005776.1, read on the forward strand.
AAGTACTAACTTTTGAATTTTTTTCTGTAGAAATGGCTACACCTGAAAACACTAATATGAGCAACATGAGTTCTGCGTTCAAGACAATGATTGATCGAGACAAGTTGACTGGTGAAAATTTCAATGATTGGTATCGATCCTTAAGAATCACCTTAAGGATGGCCAAAAGATATGATTATCTTGGTGAACCTCTTCCTACTGAACCTGCTGCGGATGCAACCCAAGCCCAAAAGGATACATACAACATTGAATATGAGAAGCACAATGATGTGGCTTGTCTCATGTTGGCTGGGATGGATACTCAATTGCAGAAACAGTTTGAGCGATATGGACCTATGGACATGATCAATGAACTCAGACGAATGTTTGAAAAACCGCCAGCTGCAGAATTATATGACTTAATTGAATCTCTGCACAATTGTAAGCAGGAAGCAGGAAAATCCGTGAGTGCCCATTTTCTGTCCATGAAACATTATATGGACCAATTGGAGCGACTTGGTTGCGGATATCAGGAAAGCGTATGTATTGGTCTCATACTACGATCCCTTAATCAGGATTTGTATAGTGAGTTTGTACGCAATTACAATATGCATTGCAAGGGGAAGACAGTAAGTGAAGTTCATGCAATGCTTATTGACTATGAGAAAGGCCTAAACAAGAAAACACCTACACCTGCTGTAATGGCGATACAAGGTGGTAGGATCACCAAGAAACCCAACAAACCGCATAATGCGAACTTCAAGGGTAAAGGCAATGGTACTGGTAAAGGCAAGCAAACTGCAAATTACCAACAGAAGCCTAAGAAGCAAAATCCTCCTTTTCAGAAGAAGAAGGAAAATTTCAATAAGGATTTGGCTAAATGTCACCACTGCAACACTCCTGGTCATTGGAAGAAAAATTGTCCATTGTTTCTAGAGGAGTTGCGCCTCAACAAAAGTAAAATGCCTGGTAACGTCGCAAGCACTTCAGGTATGTTTATGATTGAGTTATTTTCTTTTCCTCGTAAGAATAATTCCTGGATATATGATACAGGATGTGGTACTCACATCTGTAATACGTCGCAGGGACTTAGAGGAGCAAGGAAGCTGGCCTATGGAGAAAGATACTTGTACGTAGGAAATGGAGTACGTGCAGCAGTTGAAGCCATAGGGACTTTCGATTTAGTTTTACCTTCGGGAATGATACTAGTATTGAATAATTGTCATTTTGCACCCTCTATTGTTAGGGGTGTCATTTCAGTTTCTTTGATGTTGGATAATGGTTTTGTTCACACATTTATTAATAATGGAATTTCTATTTCTTTAAATAATGTTTTTTACTTTAATGCAATTCCAATAAATGGTGTGTTTGAAATTGATATGGAAGATTCCATGTCCAATAGAAATAATTCTGTGTATAGCATTAACAATAAGAGAATCAAGTCTAACTTGGATTCGTCTTATCTTTGGCACTGTCGTCTTGCTCATATAGGCAAGGATCGCATGCAAAAGCTGCAACATGATGGGCTTTTACAAAAGATCAATGATGAATCATTTGATAAATGCGAGTCCTGCATATCTGGGAAGATGACAAGGAAACCTTTTTCACCACAAGTGGAAAGGGCAACAGATCTACTTGGATTAATACACACTGATGTGTGTGGTCCACTTAGACATGTGTCAAGACGTGGTGCTACCTACTTCATAACCTTCACGGATGATTATAGTCGTTATGGTTATGTTTATTTACTTAAACATAAACATGAAGTCTTTAATACCTTCAAGGTTTTCAAAAGTGAAGTAGAATTACAACTCGGTAAGAAGATTAAGGCACTTCGATCCGATAGAGGCGGTGAATATTTAAGCCAAGAGTTTAAAGATTATCTAGCTGAGTGTGGTATAGTCCAGAATCTCACGGCTCCTTATACTCCACAGCAAAATGGTGTATCTGAAAGGAGAAATCGTACTTTGCTAGACATGGTACGATCAATGTTTAATCTTACATCTCTACCCTTATCCTTTTGGGATTATGCCCTTGAAACTGCTATTCGCATATTGAATATGGTTCCAACAAAGAAGGTTGATAAGACTCCATATGAATTATGGACAGGAAAAGCTCCTAGCTTTTCTTACTTAAAGGTCTGGGGTTGTGACGCGTTTGTTAAACATGATTCACCAGATAAACTCCAACAGAGATCTGTTAAGTGTATCTTCGTAGGATACCCAAAGGAAACAATGGGTTACTACTTTTACTTTCCACCAGAGAATAAAGTCATTGTGGCTAGGTATGGAGATTTCTTTGAAAAGAATCTTATATCTCAAGAATTCAGTGGGAGAGTTTATGATCTAGAAGATGAAGATACATCACCTTCTGAAAACACTAGCACACTTCCTGTGGAACCTGAAAGTTTAGGTCCTCCACCTGAAGTGGAAGTGGTACCCATTCGCAGATCTTCAAGAACTGTGAAAGCACCCGAACGTCTATGTCTTAACGTAGAGTGTGAGGAAACGATACTAGGGGATCTTAATGAACCTACTAGTTATAAGGCTGCCATTAATGGTCCTGAAAAGGAGAAATGGCAGAGTGCTATGAATGGGGAAATGCAGTCCATGAAAGACAATGAAGTCTGGGAAGAAGTAGACTTACCTCCAAATGCTAAGGTAGTTGGAAGTAAATGGCTCTACAAAATGAAAACAGACATGGATGGCATTGTACACATCTATAAGGCTCGTTTAATAGCTAAAGGCTATACTCAAACATTTGGTGTTGACTACGAGGAGACCTTTTCTCCTGTAGCTGACATTAGAGCTATTAGGATTCTCTTAGCCATAGCTGCCTACTATGACTATGAGATATGGCAAATGGATGTCAAAACCGCCTTCTTAAATGGTCGCCTAGATGAAGACATCTATATGGCGCAGCCTGAGGGGTTTGTGAATCCAGAATTTCCAAACCGTGTATGCAAACTTAAAAGATCCATTTATGGATTAAAGCAAGCATCACGTCAATGGAATAAGAGATTTGACGCAGAAATCAAAAGTTTTGGATTTAGTCAAAATCTTGATGAGCCATGTGTATACCAGAAAGCTAGTGGGAGTAATGTTACTTTCCTTATCCTATATGTCGATGACATATTAATATTAGGAAATCATATACCAAGTTTAAACAAAGTTAAAGCTTATCTTGGTAGATGTTTTTCTATGAAGGATTTAGGAGAAGCAACATTCATCCTTGGAATCAAGATCTACAGAGATAGATCAAAGCGGTTGATTGGATTAAGTCAAAGTACTTACATTGATAAAGTATTGAAGAGATTTAATATGCAAAATTCCAAGAAAGGATATTTGCCAATGCAAGTGGAACATGGCTTAAGTAGCAAACTATGTGCCTCAACACCTGAAGAGGTTGCAATCATGAAGAAGGTTCCGTATGCTTCAGCAGTAGGATCTATCATGTATGCAGTTAGATGCACAAGACCTGATGTGGCGTTTGCACAAAATATGACCAGTCGTTATCAACAGAATCCAGGTGGAAAGCACTGGCACGCTGTTAAAAGCATTCTTAAGTATTTAAGGAATACTAAAGATATGTTCCTAGTGTATGGGGGAAATCCAGAAGCAGAACTTGATGTTACAGGTTACTGTGATGCGTCCTTTGAAACTGATAAAGATGATACAAAGTCTCAGACGGGTTATGTCTTTGTTATTAATGGAGGAGCAGTTGACTGGAAGAGCAAGAAGCAGACAACAATTGCGATGTCTGTTACAGAAGCTGAGTATATTGCTGCATCGGAAGCTGCGATGGAAGCTGTTTGGATCAGGAAATTCATTTCGGGGCTTGGTATTATGCCGTCAATTGAATTACCTATTAATATGTATTGTGACAACTCTGCCGCAGTTACATTCGCCAATGAACCTGGAGTTATGAAGGGCGCCAGACATTTTCCAAGAAGATATCACTATGTTCGAGAACAAGTCGACATAGGTGAAATCAATCTACTCAAAATTCACACAGATAACAATCTAGCTGATCCGTTTACGAAGGCTTTATCTAAGGAAAAGCTTACTCGACTTGCTGATGGCATTGGACTTCGTTTAGCTAGTAGTTTCATGTAGATCTGTGGTTAGTATTTGGATAAAGGATTGTAAACAATAATTATTCGAATGAAATGAAGTATTGTGTTATGTTTATTTCTATTCATAAATATTGTATCCTATATTTGCATGTTTAATCCATGAATAACTTAAGTTATTCTAAAATTGTCCGTTGTCAATTAATGATATGGGAGTATCATTGAACTAAGACAAATGTGAGATTTGGTATAATATATATAAATTATATTAGTGCGTAGACATGCCAAATTCACATGATATTCAATACTGGATAAATTGAATATAGGACAAAATCCCAACTACATGATTGTACTTATGGATGTTGTCATTATAGTAAATCATGAATATTTATCCTCAGACTTGAGATACCAGGTAACTACTGTGGATGTAGCTCATTTTTGTGAGATAATCTAACGCTATCCGTAACTGGTAGTTATAAGGATTATTTTCAGAGGTGATGCGAAGTTCATAGGTTATGCTTGTAGTCAATACAGGATTTGGTTCCTTCAAATTTGTTTTGAAGTATAATACTGTTTGGCCGCTCGTAGGATTAACAAGATGTTTGCATGGCCATGCCCAAGGTCTATCTGGAATACGTTCAGAAGAATTGGTAATCTTGCTTAATCACAAATAACGAGAAACACTAGTTAATTATGGAATGACTTTAATCCATATCCATATTAACATAGTATTAGAATCAAAAGGATAAGTATGATGATGAATCATCAAAGGTGGTTTTTTCCAGGAAACCATACTCGAGATCGTTCTGGGGACATTGGCGTGTTATGCTAGACTAACCATTGTCATTGTTATATTAATCTATATCCGAGTGGGAGCTGTTAGTTTTAACGGATAATAAATTAATATATCATGACCGGACTCGAACTCGAGACTTCGGGATTGCACACTTTACGTATGAGTTTCAATTAATTAATAATTATTGTTTTAGTGACGAATAATTATTAAATTCACGAAATAAGCACTTAACGGTACCTAACGACCGTTAGACGAAACTTAAAGGACTTAGATGAAACTAGAAGGCAAGATTGTTCTAGAATATCCTATGGGATAATGTTTTGCCGTGAATTTCATAATCCCACATGGATTGGGATTGCCTTTTGCTCCAAGATTGAGAGGGTATAAATACATGGCCTCATGGATTCATTCTTCTCATCTCTTGGTTCATTAGCAAGCCAATTCACTTTCTTTCATCTCTTTTCTTTGAGCTATTGAAGATCCCTCGTGATCAACAAAGGCTCATTAGTAGTGCTTGCTTGTGAATTAAGAACCTAGCTTTTCTAATTGAAACGCTAATAGTACGTGTGTTCGAGAACGAAGTGTTAGCATACTTTTGCTAACAAGGTGACTTGCCCTATTCGACTACACCAAGTCGATCCACCATTAAACCCTATTAGGGTTTATAGTTCTTGTTCCATTAATTTCTTGTTCTTGCTAGAAATCACAAAGGTACGCTTCCATTTATATTCGGTTAATTTATTATTTGTATTTGATCTATTCCGCTGCGTACTCTTTGATGTTTATATGTATATAGTTTTGTATTATTCATATATTCCAACACCTTCATCATCTTGTGCTTCAAAAATATCCACTTTCTCCAAAGAAACCATATACACCATGTTTGTTTCCAATAGTTCACCTTCATCAACAGTATCCATCATGAAATCATTCTCATCAGCACTGAGTAATTTTCCCTTTTCTTCCATGTCAGCCAATAACATTTTCTATCTGTAGTAGGCCCTGTTACGCACTTTTCCATTTGGACAATTTTTAGCAAAGTGACCCGGTTGACCACAGCCAAAGCATGTTGGTTCTTGATTGTCTTGACCAGCATCATTCTTTTCAATCTTCTGAGCTCCATGTCTGATCACCTCACCTCTAGGTGGCATGTCTTGTCTTTTGTTTGATGCAGTAGGGGCAGAAGTTGTTCTAAGATTGTTGTTGGTTGGACATTTGTAAAATGATCTTTGTATCTGTTTACCAAGTAATGCTAAGTTTTGAACAATCTTGGTGAGTTCAACAGTGGCTTGATCCTGATTTGGGTCATTTGAATCATCCATTTGTGAGTAGGGTGTCATTGACTTCACCCATTTGTGATCATTTGTGAGTAGGGTGTCATTGACTTCACCCATGCTAAGTTTTCCTTGTCTTTTCTTTTCTGTTCAAGGATGTCATTGACTTCAACCTGGTTATGTTTCAAAAGATCAAATAAATTGTTGATATCTTTAGCAGTGAGATCTTGATTTTGTCTGATTGCAATAGTGAAACGTCTCCATTCAGGTTGTAGGTTTGTGAGAAACATATTGTTACGTTCAATGTTTGATCTTTTAAGGTTGTGACGATTCATTTCATTAATCAGCTTGTTGAAACGAATGTAAGCATCTTCAAGACTTTCTTCGGGTAATTGTTTGAAGGACTGATAGTTCCAAAGAGCTAGAGTTTGTTGTGTCTGAATTCCAACATCCGCACCTTGCATCAATCTTTCTAAGGCTTGCCATAGGTCATGAGCAGTAAGATTGCTATCAATGGCATTGTAAATGTCATTGCTTAACCCATATAGAATCAAGTTCTTGGCACGGATATCAGCTTCAAATTGTGCTAGTTCATCTGGGTTAAGATCATCTTCAGTTTGAAGTCATTTCTCCTCTTTGTTATTAGGGTCGTCAATCAGTTTCATCACATATGGACCCTTTTTGATAGAGTTGATCAACATCTTACGTTCTTTATAACCCATAATAACATTCATGAACCTTGAAGACCATCTAACATAGTTTCCCCGATACAGCATGGGAGGCCTAGCATCACTCCCAGCTGCCAAAGCATCTTGAGTAGTCGTCATAGTGATATATGGATCTTTGATATGAGGTGTCGTATTTGTATGAGAGTTTGTTGTTTTAGTATGTTTTAAGTTGAGATGATTTAATGTTATGAGATTTGAATTGTGATATGTTAATAATTAAAGTCTCTTAGAAATTTTAAAAGTCTTCAAGTCAACGTATCGCAATAAAATCATGAACAGCAACTCTCGTAACTTCTGGATCGATTTTGGTAGAGTTTTCTTTCAGAAAAACGTGGGTAATTGAAGTCTCAGAAAAATAGGTATCGCACAACCTGTCACAATTAGAGAAGTATCACACAAATCTCTTGTGATTTGGGCAGAGTTTTCTTTTGAAAAACGTGGGTAATAGAAAATCTCAGAAAATCAAGTATCGCACTTCCTATCACAGCCCAATCTAACTTCTATCGCAGTCAATATCACACTTAAAATCCTTGCGCTCTAAACAAATAATTCCGAGCAAAACTACAATTTTTATGAATAAAAGTACACTTTTCCAAAAACCCTTAATCCACAATTTCCAGCCTAAATCTTCACTAAAAACACAAAAACTTTGTATATAATGATCACCCTAGCACCCGAGTACCTTCCTTATACCTAGCATACACCCTAGCACCTCCCTAGATAGCACACAAGGAGGTGCATCACCTCCTTGTCACCTCCTTCAACCCGCGGCCACACCACCACCACAAACACCCCCTACAGCCCCCTAGCTAGTTGTAGCTCTTCATAGTCACCCTATAGCTCATCCTCATCACCCCTAGCTGCCATGAGTCAGCCCCCTCTCCTCCCCACCTCTCCTCCTCTTTTCTTGCTCGCTACACAAACGCACCCTATAAATAGGGCATAAGCCCTCACCATTTCAAATCACACCTCCCTCGGTTCTCTACCTTAACATTTCTGTAGTACTAAGTCCCTAGAACCCTTAGAAGTCGAGTAGCTAAGCCTTAGATCCTTGTCGTGTTATAGTTTGGCCGAGAAAACTCTAGATCCCACGTTAAGCTTTCCACGGCCCAAGTAAGCTTTGTTTTTTATTCTAATAGTCTTAGTACTGACCTAGGATACTCAGGATATTCCTTAGAACTCTTAGAAGAGCCTTGATCATTTTCATTTAGAAGCTTTCATTTCAAAACCCTAATTTTAGGTAAATATGTGTTTTTGTGTTAAATTGCCTTATCATGTGCTATAATATGATTTAGGAGACTTAGTTAAGCATATATTAGCTAAACACAAGCTAGGAAACTCTTTTGTTTCATAAAAATATAATTTATTTGATAAAAGGACTAGTTTTGCAAATGTTTTCATGCATAAGGGTATATATAGTAACTTTCTGAAAATATGAAGTCCAGGGACTATTTTTGATATTTTTTAGAAGTTTTAAGTATAAGGACCCTTTTTGCAAAGCTCTAAAACCCTAGGATAAAAAGTAAAATAAGTTATAAACTTATAAGGACTAGTTTTGCAATTATTATTAAGTTAAGGGTATAAAGTTTAAATATGGAAAGTTAGTATAGTTTAAGGACCATTCTATCATTCCTCTAAAATATATAAGTATAGGGACTAATTGTGTAAAAGATAGAAAGTTAAATGCTTAATGTGTATATATTTAAAAGTATAGGGTAAAAAGTGTAATTATGCAAACTTGAAGGGTATAAACGGACTATTTTCATATAATTATCAAAAACCTATTTTTAGTTAACAACATAACACAATACTAGGAGCTTCATGTAAGGGGTTTCATTTGGGTATTCGTTTTGACGAGTTTGCTGGGTTTATGATTTAAAGTGCCCTGGCTCCTCAAACATTTACTATATGATCTCTGAATTATGATGGCCCGAACGGTGTTATGTTATAACTAATATCTAATAACAACATGACACAATACTAGGGAACTTCCACTCTGTTCCTGAGTTTTCAGATAAAAGAAAAGAAGAGAAGGGACATAATTGGATAGAAAAGAAGAGGAGAGTAATGTAATTTATTTTTTTATACCTTGTTCCCGAGTTGAGATAGAAAAGAAGAGAAAATTGATGATTTTACAATTTAACCCTTTGTTACATACAAAATTTATGTTTTATTCTAGGGCATTTAAGTCATTAATTAATTGAAAAGTTTCCTAATATACTTTCCTCCCAAATCATCCCACTTTTGGGAAGAAAGTTTTGGAGAGAAATACAACCAAATTTCCTCTCCTCTTCTTCTCTCTTCTCTTATGAAAAAACTTGGAAACACAAATTATTTCGTATTCTTTCCACTTATTTTTTCTTTCAAAATTAAAACTCGGGAACGCAGTGTTCATGTGAGGAATATATACTTCTGAATTATGATGACCCGACCGGTATTATGTTTTATAACATAATACAATACTAGGGAGCTTCATGTGAGGAGTATGTACTTCTGGATTATGATGGCCCGAACGGTGTTATATTATATCTAGAAACCCTAAGAGTGATTACTTGAAAATCTTAAAAACCTAAACTAGGACTTGACATACACATACCTACACTACCCCCAGAATACATGAGTGAGCTGTCTAAACCCCTATCCTACTTACCTTAGACTCAGGTGAGTTCATAGCCTCACTCTTTCTAAATGCTTTATAAACCCTGTGAGGGGGATACATGCTTATTTTTCTCTTTAAATTTAATACAAGTCTTTTTCTTTGGTTATTGCACAAGTGTTACTATCTGCCACTATTACATAACTAAATTCATGACCTTAATCACTTGCGCGAGTGAACGCGAATATAGTTGATAGATCTATTGGAGTTTGACAACTCTCGTTGGTTTGCCTGTGTCTTGGGTACCAATAAGTACTATATTTGAACCCTCTCTAAAGGATTAACTTTGGCAAGTTATCCTTTCTGTCCCATCATAGTTTGGTCTGCAGACCCCATCATCTGTATATGTTAATGTGTGGTTCATGAGCTTAGTGCAATAACCTTCTCTCTCTAAAACTCTTCCATACATAGGGTTCAGCTAAACCCTGTGGAACTTGTATTCACTCTCTATCTACTTAAACCTATGACTCTCACTCAACTTTTGTGTTGACTCTTTAAGCATGTTATCCTATGTATATGAGCACTTTAGGAACCCTGGCACGGTGTGGCATTGGACATGAGGACGTCCAATAAAGTTATCATTCATCTTTTGCTTTAAAAATGTATCTTAGGGACCTCTCTTTTGGTAAAAGTATATCTTTTACTGTAAAAACTCTGATGAATAAATGAATGATAACACCTTTTTCCAAACGTCTCTTTTCGAGTCGTTTTCTATTATATTGTCTTTGTTTCCATGAAGTAATACTCCATACCTTACATCCGCTGCGGTCTATGAAAAATGGGGGTGTTACAACATTGTACATTACTGACCATTTAGTTGGGCTGATTATAGCCTGAAACATATTATGCAGCCCTTGGCAGGGCTAGCAAAGGTTGCCTATCTGCATATCCCAGATATTTTATCAGCATAATTGGTATCACAGGAATTACTTTTATATGATTTTTACTTATTTTTGATGTCCTATTTGGGACTTATTTAAAGTGCTTCTCTGCATATTCATTGTTTTAAGGAAAATAAGCAAACCCAAACATTGTGGTGACAGCTTCATATCATGTGTAACAGACCTTAAATGCATAGACGACTTTTATTTCTATATAATATAATAATTCAACAATGTGTAGCAAGAAGAAAAATGAGATCTCATATCATGTGTTTATGTTATCAAATGCATACTTGCTAAATCACTTTAGTCATAAACTTATAACTGTGATAATACATATTTTGTTACTATAAAAACATAGGGTAAAAAAGTGATTCGAACTCGACCTGTACGAAAATTGACCCGAGCCCGTTCAAACGTGCCCATTATGTCATCTCTAATGTTAAATTTACAATAGGATTACTGAGTATGCATCTTGTTTATGATGGTAGAATTTATACATGAACATGGCTAAACAATAAAAAGCAGAAGATAAATTATAAAAGCACTAACCTTGATAGCCCGCATGCCCCCACGGTCACCACTTTGACCACAATTTGAATATCAATTTCCGCATTAACTGTCCAAAGATAATAGTAAGTTTTATCAAAATATGCAATGCAAGGCTTACTAACCGGTCACAAAGCATTATGAACTTTTTGTTCTTTTATACATTATTAAGTAAGTACTACTATTCGGTTTCATTTGGCCTTCAATGAGTTAATTTTCACAAAGCAAAGTGAAATTTACCTGAATGAGATGATATGCACAATGCCATGGTTGCTTCTCTCACTCATCCCTTTTATAAATAGACATCAAGTTGTTTCTCATCCTTTTCAAATTCAACAGACCTCTTTTCACTGAGACGATGTCGACGCCAACATCAAATTCTCACCATGTCAAGGTTTGAATAATAATGCTTGGGTGTTGTCCCATAAATTGTAGATTGCGCGTTCACAAGCCAATGATTTGAAATGGTAGTGTGCACCCTCCTTTAGGACTCCATGCAAAATTACTCCAAATCTAGCGCCTGTAGAGACGATAAGATATATCATTAAGTAAAAAAGAGTTAGAAATGATAGATCTTTTGATATGGTTAAATTGCACAGATATATTGATTTGATGCTAAGAGCAATCAAAAGAAAATGAAATTGAGTCAAATATAAAAACTTAGTAATAGTATCACATACATAGTCAATAATCCATAAACTGTTCAACATATTTGAAATTGGCTTGCCAGTTACCAACCTGATTATATTGCCCTCAAGAAAACAACAAATAGTATATTTCTTTGCAACCAAACAACCTATTAAAATCAATTTTCTTCACAAATTTTGAGCAACCAAACACCCTTCTAAAACTTCCTTGCATGCAAAGATTATTTAAGCAACCAAACAACCAATTAGAAGTCCTTTTTCGCACAAAAGTTACAGCAACCAAACAACCTTTTAAGATTTAGTTTTTGCACAATTGTTATAGTAACCAAATAGCCCTTTGAAGCCGACATTCAGCCCATTAAGAGTGTTAAAAACATATAACAAAGTCACCTTTTCAAGTTTCTCTTGATGTACAATTATTCTTAGCCTCGAACTTAATAACTTCCTATAGTTTGGGGGCACCTCATGCCTTTTCTGCATAACATAAAGATAATGTTACTATAATTTTGCAAACGTACTTATGTAACCATCACAAATTTATATGTTGTGCTATCTATGATTACATATTAAGGTACCCATGACCGTAAGCAGTAAATCATATGATATTTGATAATTACCTTAGTGAAACTAACAATAGCATCGTTGTGTGATATACTAAAAGTAATAGCAGCTTAAATAGGTAATAAAAAAACTCAAAACATAGTAAGTAAATTCATACGCATTTTTACATATTATTGCGAGATGTAGAGACATTCTGGTTTTATAAAAAAGATGACTTGTTTACACATAGTTGAAATTGCATAAGAAACAGGTGAAGACTTGCAATAACAACTTTATAAGAGGCAAATAAAATTAATTTTTTTAAGATTAACATTGAAGATAAATTTTACATCACGAGGTTATTTCATCAATTTTAAGAAAGGTCATTTTTATTAATAAGATATCATGTTGATAAAGATATCATATGCATGCTTTCTACTTACATGTGGGGCCCAAAGGATGTCCAATGATCATTACAATAGCATTGACATTCATCTTTTGTGGGTTAATCTCAAGCTTCTTATGGCGGAATAACAAATTTGTGATGCAAATGACTGCCAAAACAAACAAACTAAAACATGATTATTCTCCTACCTCTATTTTGTCATAAAAACATAAGAATATAGCAGAAACTTGCATCTCATTATCAACCTGTTGATCTCGAAAAGATTGATATCATTCACTTCAAACCACCAACACAAACACTATCAAAGACATAAAAGGGAAAACGTATAACCTTTAATTTTTTTTCTTAGACATTTCATCAAACATAAACACCTTCATCGAACACCTATGTAGCACCGAAAAGGGAACGGCAAAGGGATACGGGAACGGGAAATGGCAAAAATAAAAAATTCAAGATACGGGAACGGCATAGATACGGCAATAAAAAATATAAAAAAAAATTAAAAATAAATTAAAGAAAATCCAAAATAGATTAGAAAATATATAAAACAACAAAACATTTAAAAAATCATTTAACTTGTAAAAATCAATTATCTTATAACAGTTAATAATCGCAAAAAAGTATCACAAGATCTAAAAAAAGTTATTAAATACATTAAAAAAAGTACGAGTATATCTTTACAACTTTAGCTCTTTATATAATAAGTATAATCAACATGTGTTACAATATTAAAAATAGAAGTTTCTAACTACAAAAATAACTTACAAATAAACATATGTATATAAGTATATTAGTAGCTTGCAAAAAGGTAGATTTTCTTTTTTTCTTACAAGCACTTTAAAGTTGTTGAAGAAATTAACATACAAAGTTACAAACTATTGTGTAATACTGATAAGGAAACTATTTTTTATTAAACATATTAAAATAGTCTATCTTTGGCCAAATACTAGTCTACTACCCACGTGAACAAATACAATATGTCATATCACTTTCTCTCTCAAATAATTCATCATCATCTTCCTATCATCTTCTTCCTCCATAAATATTTTTCGTATCCCATAAATATTTTTCTTCCTCCATAAATCCAGAAAAGGCTAGGGAAACGACATGTAAATCCAGAAACGGCTAGGGAAACGGCAGGGAAACGTTTTGGGGGCGTTTCTTTGGCGTTTCCGTTCCCACCCCGTTCCCAAACGGGTACGCGGCCCTAATAGGCGTTTCGGTGCATCATAGTCAAACACCTACCATCAAATGATAAATGTTTAGAGATAGCATGCAACCATCAAACATTCAATAAATCCAATAAAATAAGAAAGATGAGAACCACGTTTAATTGATAAAACAAAAACACTAATCAAATAATGTTCAAAATTAGAACTTTATATAATTAGTACAATAAAAACAATCATTCATTCAAGAGTCCACCAAGACATAGATTAAAACAAACATCTATAGTGTTTCCCAATTCATTAAGCTGTTGATGAATTCTGATTAATCAAATCTAAAAACTAAATATGTCAAATGTAGCGGCCACAAATGTATCATCACACAATTAAATTATCATTTTAGGAATTACGTTTTTTTTTTTTTTTTTTTTTTTTTTTTTTTTTTTTTATGATTTTAAACAATTAAAGTATTATGAATATCAAGCATGAATTATGAATAACTAAAAACAAAAAAACATACCTTGAATCGATTAAAACAACAACTGATGATGATTTACAGGAAGGTTTATGTTCGTTTTTTATTGATAAGGTTATATGATGATTGATTAAAGGGAGAGTTATAATTTATTGATTTAGAACAGGGTTGGTGTTTATGGTGTTAGTAGTTTTAATTTGAATGGATATGTAACAAATAAATGAGATAAAGCAAGTTCTGCCCATTTTTTTACTTTCGTTAACTTGTTTAGAATCAAAATTAAGGAGGACCGTCCGATAGGCAGAAATGACAGGTGGCGAGTTTAGAAGATTTTTTGGAGAGGAGATGAGTTTAGAAAACCTTGTTTTATATAGATAGTAGATAAATTGGGGTTTATGACTAATTGTAGGAATGCTTTAAGTAATTAGCAACAATAGCAGTGTTGAATGATTCCAAATGAAGAATCGTATGAAGGAAGAATAGCAGACATTAATTGCTTTAAAAAAATACAGAGCATTATGAGGAATGAATTGAGTTGCTGGCTTGTTGAATAATTGATGGCTTATTGACCTACCAAAAATAAAACAATGAAAGTAGTGCATAGCAGTCTTGTACGCAAAGCATTAATTATTTTCTGACCAATATGAGCAAAGACAGGTCATAGCATTAATGATTTTTGCTGCTTAGGGCATCCACAACCAGTATACGTAGCAATGTATAATGAGACCAATTTTGTGTGTAATCGATTGTAAAACCTCCACCTTACTCGTTGGAAGTAAAGTTCATATTGGTTTGGAAAAATAATAAGATGTATGTTGAAGTCAAAGTAAAGAACGAATGGTTCATGTGAGCTTAGCTATATGTCTTAAATGAATTTGTTGACCAAATAACAGCCTTATGTTATTGAGTCTTTGTCTTCTCAATATACACTTGATCATCTTATCCCTGTTTCTTTGCAATTAGTTCAGATAATTATTTCTCTTAAACAACAGATCCTTAGATAATAACTATAACAGAATGGCGTCTACTTCATCTTCATCCATTCAAAAGAGCTTCAAGTACGATGTTTTTTTGAGTTTTAGGGGTGAGGACACCCGTAACAGCTTCGTTGGCCATCTTTATCAAGCTCTGACGCAGAAAGGCATTGAAACATATAAGGATGACGAGAGGATAGAACAAGGGGAAATGATCAACAAACAAGTAATCAAATCCATCGAGGACTCAAGATTCTACGTAATTGTTTTCTCTAAAAACTATGCTTCTTCATCTTGGTGCTTAGATGAACTTGTCAAGATTATCGAGTGTCAGAAGATGACTGAGCATACTGCTTTCCCGGTCTTCTATGATGTGGAGCCCACTGAAGTCCGCAAACAAATTGGGCCAGTAAAAGAAGCCTTTGCCAAAAATACAAAGAAAGTGGCTGCTCAGAAATGGAGAGATGCTATGAAAGAAGCATCAAATCTGGCTGGGTGGGAGTTAAAGGCGACAGCTAATGGGTAATTTAATTACTTCCTCATATGTGTGTAATATTCTTTCATTTTGTATGTTTCTAATACTTTATGTAATAAGTCTAAAGTTAACTGTTAATATGGAAAATGTATCAAACAGAAAAACTAAAAATTTGCATATTAAATATTTAAAATAGATAATTGAGTGCAAAATAAGAAACAGGTTTAGGCCATTAGATAACAAGGAACTTTTTTCAAAGTCTCGTTTTGGTACGTGAACTACATAATGTGTTGTTACACACTTTCGAAAAGTGTCCCAATATGCACATAACAAAACAGACTGAAAATAGTACTTTCCTGCTTTCTTTAAAATCATTCATGACACGAGACTAAGCCATAGACCAAGATATAAACTGCGTGGTTGTGATGTAGTTATTTTACATGTTTATATTTTACTGTTTTTGGGTTTAAGGGTAGTCTGCGTGCCATTGGTATTCCCTCTTGCATTTGCCTAAACCCAAAAGAAATAAGTATCAAGTTACATACATTTTTGAACCATTATCGTTAAATTTTTCGCTTCAAAAACTAAAACTTTAAAATTGCTTTAGCTATGATTATCAAAAAGTGTCAAGTAAGCTACATTTCTACATGGGCGGAGCCAGGAAGTTATGGTCGAGGAGGCAAACTTTGGTCACGTTCCTTAATGGGCAAATTACAAAAATAGCCAGGTATTTTAAAAAATTTACACTAGAATTTTTTTTTTGGTAATGGGTCACGTTCCCACCCTACCCCCTCCTGTCTCCGCCACTGCATTTCTAGATATTTATAAATTTTAGCTACCTTAAACAAAAAAAGTTGAATTTTTTTAGATACCCTTTATAAACTAACACATAACTAAACTATTATCAATATGAACCCTTGATAAAAATCAAAACTTTATATCATTCATAAGCTTTTTGCTTCAAAAAATTAAAACTATTAAATACAATGAAATAAGTTTTTATAAAAAAGTAGGTAATAGAATTAAAAGCATTGGTTAAGATAAATTTATTAGCACTAAAATGTAGGGTGAAAGTGTGTTTGTTTAAGCTTATATAGCGGCTTATGGCTTATTTGGTTTTCGGCTTATATTTCAAAAGCCCACTTTTTGTGGCTTATTTTCAATCCTTTCAGCTTATATAACCTTATCATGTCATAATAAACTTATATAAGCCGAAAAGTGTCAAAATAAGCCACAAAAAGTGAGCTTATGAAACACAAGCCCAAAACCACATAAGCAATAAGCCCGCTATATAAGCTTAAACAAACACCCCCTTAATATACAAATATCTCACTAAACTTTACAAAAAAATGCGTTTAACTTAACGAACTTTCGTTTCGTTCATTTGGGTTACTCAACTTATAAAAGACGACGTTTCATGGTCACTGAACTTATAAAAACACGACATTTATGTTACTTAACTATCCAAAAAATGCGTTTTATGTCGTTTTTATGGTCACTGAACTTATAAAAACACGACATTTATGTTACGTAACTATCCAAAAATATGCGTTTTATAATTTCAGTAACCCAAATGAACAAAATGAAAGTTAGCTACATTGGGCCCACTTTTTTTAAAAAAGTTTAGTGATATATTTATATATTAACCTTAACAAAATGTAGTAGGTCAGGATGACGTCATCATAACAAACGGATCTACAAAAATACTAATAATAAAAAAAAGATTACCAGGGTCACAAATTCCATAGAATTCATCAACATCTGCCACAAATTAACAAATTAAAATTACAGTCAGTAAATTTAGTTAATTTAAAGAAAAGGGTAAAAAGGTAAATTAGTAGAAATACCATAAGTGAGGGCACGCAGGATGGCGGAACGACGAGCAGAGTAATCTTTGAAGATGTCTTCAACCGTACGAGGTGGTGATGTTGATGAACCCATTTCCATCTACTCTTTACTAATTTTTAAGATCTAATAATAATAATCTTTTTTATATAAAAAAAATAAACTTTTTTATTAATATATAAAAATTTGAGTTGAGTGATAAATGGATATATGTGTTTTGTTTTAACAGATCGGTGTAATAAAAAGTATTTTTATTTTTATTTTGAAATCAGAAGGAGAGAGAGAGAGAATGAGGAAAAAAAGAAAGCCCAAATGAAATGAAAAGTCAAAATTCAATTTTTAGAAATTTTGGGGACTTGATGTTTGGTCAAGATGTAGAGGAATATTCTTTTTTTTTTCTTCTTTGGCTTTTTTTTTCCAATTTTTTTATGAGTAAATTCTCAAAATAGAAAGAAAAGAATAAAACTTAAGGGTAGTCCATTTTCTAGGGGGGAAAACAATATATTTTAAAATAGAACAGTGTAACTAAGGTGGTGGCAATGTTGCCTTACAAATACTCAAAATAATTTGTAATTAGCCAATACAATCAATACAATAATTTTCATGCCTAGCCATGTCTAACTACTTATTTTTAGTGGCAATACCATGCTTAAACTTTTTATATTTTTTATTTTGAAAAATGCCACAAACGGTCGAAATATTTATGGCACCAACAGTCATATTTTGATTGCTTTTGTCTTTACCGAATCGGTGAATATCACAGAAGAACTCGCCGATTCCATCATGCCGACACATAGGCAATGGCATTGCCGATCCATGCCGACTGAAACCGAAGGTTGCCGACCCACGTTGCCACCACCCTAAACAACTGGGCAACTTCACTAAGGGTGTTGGCAACTCATCACCCACCCAAAATCTCATCACTCACTCTCTACCAATCTCCTTATGTGATATCATTCACCCACATTTTTCATCACTCACTCATTTTTTGTTGACATCCGATTACTCACTACATCCCTTCACTCACTTCATTATTATTTTTTTTAATTTCATTCAAATTAAAAAAAAAAAAAAAAAAAAAAAAAAAAAAAAAAAAAACCTACAATTCCATTACAATTAAAAAAAAACATTACATAATATTACTAAAAAACATAAAATAACTAAAGTTCCATTAAAATTAAACACCGAACATAAAACTAACGTAAAAATATTAAAACCTAACTTAAAAAACATTAAATCCTACAAACTACACGGCCAACCGTGTTGTGCGCATATCTCGCATTTCCGAATTCCTTAAAAGCCGGGTCTGGGATATTGTCATGCGGCTCTATAACGAACTTCATGTCATGATTGTAGACCTCCCAATCAATAAACTTGAAAATATTGTGCATCCTTTTTCTTTTGAACCTCCAACTGCGCCTGCAATAAACTTTGCTTTTCGGCCGTGTAACTTGCAAGGGTATCACGCATCGAACTTCGGCTTGAATCTTCATAATTCGCCTTTTTTTTGCCTCTCAATTGACGTGATGGAGTTGGGTTCTCGTTGAGGTTCGGTAAGTGATGAGATCAAATAATGACATTTTATTAGCATCATTTATCCTATTTAATTGACTTGTTTTATATTATTTTGTATGAGAATTGGTGCTTTAATGTTTACTTTAGTGATTCTCAGGTAAAAACAAGCAATAGGTGAAAGTTAATGATATTGGACGAATTATGGAGTTAAATGATCAAGATTTGAAAAGTCTACTGAAATTCAAGAGATGCGCCGTATCTCTCTCAACAGATACGCCGCAACATCATACTTACATGAATTCGAAGACCATTGCCTGACTTTGAAAAATGCGTCGCATCCAATTACAACATGCGCCGCATATGAAACTTTGGTCAACGAAGGATAATCAACTTGATCTACTCCAAAATACGCGGCATCTCATTTACAACATGCGGCGTATCAGCTAAAGACTTCACCAGATACTATCCAAGACGTTAAAGAACATGCGTCGCATAGAGAAAGAAGTTACGCCGCATCTAAAGGCGGTGTACGAATATTTCAGAATTTAATAATCTTGGACCCCACGCGAAGTTAAGTAGATGCGCCGCATCGACCCCTCAGACAGAACCTATAAATACCCCAAGACAGATACGAGTTTTGTGTACAGAAAACCCTAAGGAGACAAATTCAGTCGAAGAAGCATCACAAGACACGCCCCAAACGAAGATCTTAGAGCTGTAAGAAGGTCCTGCATGTGTATAATTCATTAAGTAGTTTTGTTTATTTTATTAGTAAGCTTTAATCCATCAAGATTGATAGGCTTGTGGCCACCATACTGCTCCCCTTAAAATTGCTTTCTTATCGGTTAAAATTTATATGATTGATGTTTTTGGTGAATTATATTTGTGTTTTGATAACCTCTATGTTTAGTTGAGTCTTCTGGGTTACCATAGATGTTCCTCGTCTGCTTATCTAGTGTCTAGAAAGTAGGATAAACATAAGTAATCATTAAGGGTTTACTCGCCGATATATAGGATCCAACGAGACAGATTAGATTACGATACTCATCATATTAAACTAGCAATATAACAAGTGACAAGCTACTTAATTATAAGGACATGTCTTCTTGCGTGTTTCTATTATCTATTTGTGTACGTGATTGCTATTCATTGATTCGTTCTCATTAGTTTTACTTTTATTATTTACTAAATATGTGCCAGTCTCTCAGGCTGAAACCCTTTTTTATTAGATTAAGATTGTAAAACTAACTTAGATATTAAAATACTGATTAAATCAACTAGATATTGCGTTCTATTCTTAGTGTTCGACACTCTACTTACTACTATATGCATATTGATCGGGTACACTGCTCGTTAAGTGTGTGTGTTAGTAATAAGTCGGCTAAATATAAATTTAAAACTTGAAAAGGCTTAAACACCCTATGCTACACTGACATATCATACGCATCAAGTTTTTGGCGCCGCTGCCAGGGAATGAATTGTTAATATATGTTTATTTGATTA
>JARVZY010005777.1:0-28523 GCA_030686995.1 Artemisia argyi
TAATATTTAGAATATCACTTGTGATTTTCTGAATATCACTTGTGAATTTCATGTTACAGAACAATTGTTGAAAATCACTTGTGATATTCAAAATATCACTTGTGATATTCAGAGTGATATTCAAAATATCACTTTTGAAAAAACGTGAATTAAAAAAAGCGTGAAATCACTTGTAATATTCTGAATATCACTTGTGATTTATATTCAGAATATCACTTTTGATATTCAGAATATCACTTGCGATATTCTGAATATCACTTGCGATTTTCATGTCACAGGACATTTGTTGAAAGTCACTTCTGATATTCAGAATATCACTTGCGATATTCAGATATCACTTGCAATATTTTGAATATCACTTGCGATATTCTGAATATCACTTGTGATTTTCATGTTACAGAATGTTAAAAATCACTTGTGATATTCAGAATATCGCGAGTGATATTCAATATCACTCACGATATTCTGAATATCACAAGTGATATTCTGATAATCACAGTATATCACTTGTGATATTCAGAAAGGTATGAAAACGTCTGAAAACATTTAAAAACGAACGAAAATGAATGAAAACGGACGATAACGTATAAAACGGACGAAAACGAACGAAAACGTAAGAAAACGGACAAAAATGAATGAAAACAGATGAAACCATATGAAAATGTATAAAAATGGACGAAAACGTATGAAAACATATGAAAACGGACGAAAATGTATGAAAATGGATAAAAACGTAAGAAAACGGATGAATATATATGAAAACGGACGAAAACGTATGAAAACGGGCAAAACGTATGAAAAAACTCAAAAATAGATGAAAATGTAAGAAAACGGACGAATATATATATGAAAACGGACGAAAACGTATGAAAACGTATGAAAACGGGCTAAAACGTAAGAAAACAGACGAAAGCATATGAAAAAAATTCGAAAACAGATGAAAATGTAAGAAAATGGACGAAAACGTATAAAAACGGACGAAAACGTATTAAAATGGATGAAACGTATGAAATATCACTCGCGATATTCTGAATATCACAAGTGATATTCTGATAATCACAGTATATCACTTGTGATATTCAGAAAGGTATGAAAACGTCTGAAAACATTTAAAAACGAACGAAAATGAATGAAAACGGACGATAACGTATAAAACGGACGAAAACGAACGAAAACGTAAGAAAACGGACAAAAATGAATGAAAACAGATGAAACCATATGAAAATGTATAAAAATGGACGAAAACGTATGAAAACGGACGAAAATGTATGAAAATGGATAAAAACGTAAGAAAACGGATGAATATATATGAAAACGGACGAAAACGTATGAAAACGGGCAAAACGTATGAAAAAACTCAAAAATAGATGAAAATGTAAGAAAACGGACGAATATATATATGAAAACGGACGAAAACGTATGAAAACGTATGAAAACGGGCGAAAACGTAAGAAAACAGACGAAAGCGTATGAAAAAAATTCTAAAACAGATAAAAATGTAAGAAAATGGACGAAAACGTATAAAAACGGACGAAAACGTATTAAAATGGATGAAACGTATGAAAACGTAAGAAAACAGACGAAAACGAGCGAAAACGTAAGAAAACAGACGAAAACGGATGAAAATGTATGAAAACAAACGAAAACGTAAGAAAACTGATGAAAACGTAAAAAACAGACGAATATGTGTGAAAAACGGAATAAAGGTAAAAAAACGCAAAAAAAGAAAAAAAAAAATTTTGAATTAAAGGAAAAAACGTGAAGTTAAAAAAAGAAAAGAAATAAAAGAAATAAAAGAAAAAAGGGAAAAAAATAAATAAATAAGATAGACAAAAAGGACAAGAAAAAAACATGAACTTAGGTTGTCTTATTAAATCTTAGGTTAATTCACACCATTAGATCAAACAAGATGGATAGTGGGGATTTGTCCCTCAATATGGAACAAAAACTTAATCTTTAAAATAACTCACCTTCATAATTGTAATACTTTCTAGTATGAGTTAAAGCTTGCAAGAAACGTTCTTAAGACACTACTATCTAAATGCTACTTAAATAGTGTTAGCGTTTATTTTTTATATCATTCAAACTTAATAATTATTGATTTAGCTACGTTGTCAAACACTTTTATTAAACAAACAACTGCTTGCCGGTTCTGTCAATTGCTACAACTGCTAGTTTTGACGACATACTCAAGATTGACTTTATCAAATTACAAATGACGTTTCTATTAATACATTTTTGTTTGAGATAAAAAAAATACAATGAAATGAAATAATGCAGTACTATGTTGGATGCACAAAAATGGAAAGAAGAAGACATTTTGAATAGAAGTAGCACCTTGGAAAGGTTAATTTCCACTCACATAAAACTGTGAAAGCAGGAGCGTGCATTCGTCACGCGCATTTCAACCATGATTTATTCTCTCTGTACTATTTGCTCGTGACATTGTCCTTATCACATGCAACAAAATTTAACTTTCAAATTTTGAATGTGGTTTAAATGTGAAAAACTAAAAACTGTAAAAAAGTTATCGCCGTTGCCGGGGATCGAACCCGGGTCACCCGCGTGACAGGCGGGAATACTTACCACTATACTACAACGACTCTTGCTTTACTTTGTTGTTGTTTGTATATTAACGAGGTGGATCACCCGCGTGTTGCCGCGGGATGTTTTGCCAAAAAAAAAAATTAAAAAAAAATAACGGATGAACAGTAGAATGTACAGTAACTTAACGACCGTTAGTTACTGTACATTCTACTGTTCATTGTGAGGGGAATTACTGTAGCTTTGCGCTACTGTAGCAATTGCTACAGTACGCCTGATAAATGTTATATTTTACGAGGTGGATCACCCGCGCGTTGCCGCGGGATGTTTTGCCAAAGAATGTATAAAAAAAAAAAATAAAAAAATAAAAAAAATAAAAAAAAAATTAACAGATGAACAGTAGAACTTACTGTACATTCTACTGTTCATTGTGAGGGGAATTACTGTAGCTTGCGCTACTGTAACAATTGCTACAGTAACGCCTGATAAATGTTATATTTATAAATAAATTCCACTTATATATCTTTGTTTAACAAAATGATTATTTTATGGGATTGTCTAACCAATGCCCTAAGGGCATTGGTTAAGAAAGCATGAACAATCATAAGTAGGCTCAGGGGCCCACACATAAAGTACACTTTTTAAATTAAAAAATATTTTTTTAGTCCTTTTTTGTGGGGCCGGACCCTCCTTAACCAATGCCCTTAGGGCATTGGTTAGACAATCCCTTATTTTATATACTCGAATGCTTTTTACATGGTAGTTTATGGTTCATTATCTTCTTTTTAGTTTACTTATAATTCTTAATCGTATTACTATCTTTTTTCATAATCTCACGTCACTTTCAAGATTATCTTTTGACAAATTTTACACCGGATGATGCTCAAAAGATATGCACGTGCATACCCTCTGCCTCAAGTATGTCTGTCCAGAGATTCATGTGGAGTGTGCAAAACTTGGGACAAAACGTATTGAAACCATATTATTAATTGTTGTATCTGATTATTTGACAGACGGTTGGTACTCAGTATCAATGAATATATTGCTTGCCATTGAAAACGATACACATTCAAATTTGGGGTACCAGCAAAGTATGGTACATGCTGATCTGGTATTTAATACTCATTACTTTTGGTACCAACATGGTATGAATACAAGCATGATTTGATTTTGAAATGTTGCAGCTCATCCATTAATGTCATAAGTGAGTAACTCTACCAAGTTTAATAGAACACTCTCCATACGGTTGCATCGACTTCTTAAGTACACACAAATGTTAAATATCATAAAGAAGATGCACCACAAATTATGGTGAAACTGAAACAATGAAGAGGATAAAAGAATAACAACATGGATCAACAACCTTTGATAATACTATAAAGAAGTCAGCTATGAGAGGGCTAATTATCCTCATTTTGTTGGACATAAACATGTAACTTAATTAACAACTCAACTTTAATACAGCAAATTAAGGCCTAATCATCGTTCCATTCTTGGTAACCTGCTCGGATTCTGGTTCTCTTTCTGACTCAAAGGCCCATCAATGCTACTACGAGCAGGTGGCATATCACCATTTCTTGTTGTTAGACAACCAGGAGGACCTTCAAGCAGCTGACAGTTATTACTACTACTCTTAGTCTTTGTTTCACCAGCAAGGTAGCTTGTCAAAGCACGTTTGACTCCAAAACCCCTTCGTGGAGGCTTATTGCAGCTTCCGTGTAATGAAGGTGTTCTGTCCGTTGTTGCAGGGGCCACGAGGGGCCCTGGTGAAAACTTTGGAGTCCCGAAAGCAGATTTGTATGGCGTTCCTGAAGAAGGTATGCATGGGATAAGGGCTCGTTTGTGAGTGGTAACATCGGTAGTGGATGGTATATTATCTGATTGTCTAGTCAAGTCGTCTACGTAAAGTAAATCATCTATTCGTGCCACAATGTTGAAGGCTAGACTCTCTAGGACCCTTGAGTAGCTCTCCAAGATTGATTTTCCAACGTCCTACAGTATCAGAAGATCAAATTATCAGTAATTGGGATATGGCTTTTGATAGCCGTGCATCTTAAAGTGATTATGTACGGAGTAATATGAAACAAAGCTGTTGTTTGAATTTGTAATAATGTATGTGATTGCTTATTCAAACTGCTTCTCATGTTATTGCTTTTTTGAAATAAACAACGTAGCCTGTTTATTTCACTTTAAGAATTGAGAAAAACAATCTGGATAAGTAATCCCAAATACACAACTGCTTATTTGCTGTATGATAACGAAATAAGTAGATGAGCACTTCTGAAAATCATATCTAAAATGACCAAAATAATCACAATTAATTTTGTTGCAGACTTGCATCTAATCCTATGCTGATTATTTTGACTCCTAAATTATCAGCCTATCTTATCATTTCCACTATACTAAAACACTAAGAAACTAATTATATACAACTTGAAAACAGTACCTTGTTGTGTTGAATCTTGCTGATGTCTAACGAGGTTTGAGTTAGACCAGGAAACCGATGTTTAAGGCAAAGTAAAAGACTTTCGGCTCGATCAGCTAGTGAATCCCTCTTGAAACTATCTGCCATTAGGTCCTTAACCATGTCCCATGAGGCTTTAGCCGCAGACTTATTTGGGTGTGGTACATTAGTTTTGGAGTGAATCCTTTTACGCCAAACATAAATAGCTGTCTCCACACGGTTAGCAATCTCTAGAGCCACATGTTCAGATGAAAGATCAAGACAATCTAACAAACACTCTGCCGAGAATTGCTCTGAAGTTATATAACGATATATAACATCACCTAAACAAGCTCTCCCATTCTACAAACCAGATAAAACTTTTCCATTAAGCACTGGATTAAAGAACCATTTTTGCGAAATAAATAAAAAATAAATAAATAAATAAAAAATAAAAAATAAAAGAAAAAAGAAAAAAATAAAGATGCTACCTTCGGCAGGGATTCGAAGTATGATTCAGGAACTTCCATATCTGATAAAGCAACACTATTGATTGCCATAGCCGCTTTTAGAATCTGATTAGCACATTCGCGTTTATGTGTCAACTGTTTCCTGGTGTTTTCTTTTAGGCCACCAGCAGGGACACGTGGCACGGGTAGCCACCACTTTTCCTGATGACGTTGAAGTGGTTTACGGAAAGAGCCTGACCCGCCGTCAGTCTCTGGTGCTACTACCCCCTGATCAACATACCAGAACTCCGTTTTAATGAAACTATCTAGTATTTCCTGTAAAACCAACAAAATATGTGTTAGACTTATTAACTGCATTATGATCAGCGTAAAAACTGATGGATCATACTATCTCATTTTTAGCAGTTTTCCAAATCTGCTTAAATATTCTAGTGGTTAAGTACTCTAAAATAAACTGTTAGTTTTATCCAAACAAGCAACCCCAAACACCCTATTTGTAGAACTTAAACTCATAGTTATCAGGTTAGCAGTTTGAACAATTGAAACAAAAAATCAACGTAAAAAGTAAAGAAAACTAACCAGAAGCAAGTTGTCTAGTTTCCGTAAAGCCGGGAGATTCATGAAAATATCTGATCTCGGTCTACAAGTCATGACCTCAAGCTTACTTCCATCAGGAAACGTCTGCCACGATGGTATTAATTCAACAATATGATCACTAACACAAAGAAGGCATTCCATCTCTCTTTGCCACATTTGCTTCTTTTCGGATTGCAATGGTTCCAATCTCCATAATTGACCAAATGCAGTGGCTGTATAAACAATCAAAACAAATTAGTACTACTTGACTTTAATAACATCTTTCCGTTACACAAAATTTGAGAAGACGAGTAAGAATTACCGCAAAGATTTGTAATGGCGTTTGAAACCGCCAAAGCTGAACAAACCCCTTTGCCACTACCAGACATGTCTTCGCCAAGCAATAATTTAGCAAATCTTTCCTTCATCAACTCCATATCTAAACAGGTTCAATTGCAAATAACAAAGTGTAAAATTACATGAACCCAAAAGTCAAGCTAAATTAGACCTATTGACCTAACTATTAAATTCAACTTTCTGGAAAAAAGATGAACAGAAAACATACTCCCTTCATAACATTTTTACCCTAAATTACCCTAGTTACTAAATCTTGCAAATTGTTTCCCATTTTACCTCATTTACTAAAACCTTGCAAAGATTTTCCCATTGTACTTCAAATTAACTATATGGCTAAATTCTGCAAATATTTACCAATTTTACCTCAATTACAAAATCCTGCAAATATTTACCCATTTTACCTCATTTACTAAACCCTGCAAAGATTTTTCCATTTTACTTTAAATTAACTATATTACTAAATCTTGCAGATGGTTTCCTATTTTACTTTATTTTACCTTTATTACAAAATCTTGCAAATATTTTCCCATTTTACTCTAAATTACCTTATTTAAGTCAAAGCCCAGTTTCTATATCAAATGTGATATTGACTTAAGAACCCCAAAAACATGTCTTTTTAGATCCCAAAAAACAGGAATCTAAAAACTATAAAACCAAAAACAAGACCAACTAACCTGAAACTGTGGACCCCATATTCTTCATTTTCAAATTCAAATCATCATCAACCAAACATTGCTTAATTTTCACCTCATCTTCACATTTTCCATTCACCTGAGCTTTTCTAATGGGCCAACCAAGAGAAGTAGTAGTAGGTGAAGCAGAGCAGCATTCCTTAGAATTCGAGTCGAAATGGCTCGAATTCGAGCTGCTACTAGTAATACTACTGTCAAATGAATCATACCCATCATTATTCTTCATACTTGAATTTTTGTTCATGTTTGTGTTTTCTTCTTCAAGTATTTACAAGCTTCAAATAGCTGGGAAGATTTTATCAAAGATTTAGTATAAAGTTGGAGAGAAAAGTGGTGTTTTTTTTGTTTGAAAAGAATTGTAACGTTGTTTGAGTTTGATTTTTAAAGGGGGAAAAAAGGTAAAGGACTAAAGGGTAAAAGACAATAACGTCTATAATTGTGGTTTTGAATAAATAAATGGAAAGGCTAGATATAGCCGTAGGGATCTATAATATTTTATTCTCTTGTTAAAAAATTATGTAAAATAATAAACTATTCTAACAAGCAATGTTATGAATGCATGTTATGAATAGCGTGAAATGTGGTGTGATATCATGACACGTTTTTAAGGCGTAAATTAAAGCTGTAAAAAATATTTATATATTTATATCATATTTTATAATTATATGAGTGATAAACATTAGTAAATGCAAACGTAAATTTCAAATATTAGCAAATGCAAGCTCAAATATCAAATATTATTAAATCCTTAACGCTTCTAAAGAAATAGCTAGGCTTTCTTTTTTTAGTGTCTTTTCACGCCTCAACTCACGCCATGCCTAGAGCCGACGCCTTGGTGTATTTCGTAACTTTGAGGCCACGCCTCGCGTCTTGGTGCCGCCATAGCACGCCTTTCAGAACCTGTTAACAGGTGACTTCAGTGGTTTAGTGTGCACTAATTCATACATAAGTTTTCTTTCAAATTAAAAAATAAATAAATTCAATACAATATATATTCAAAACATGCTTAACTTGCATTGTATATCATGCATTAAAAACTTGTATTTTAAAAAAATAAGCAAGTATTTGAGTTTTAGTAGGTATTTATGCAACTCTCCTATTAATTAATAGGCATAAAGTTTACCTATTTAATCATCTAAACCAATACATTAAAGACACTAGTTAAACAAATTCAATAATAAATAAATCAAAATAAATATAGGACAAAAATACACCTTTGGTCCCTAAACTTTTCACGAAACATCGCTGATGCGTAGGGATTGCACCAGGCTTTACCTCTCGAGGGATCTCGAGAAGCTTACAACCCCCACCAGACAGTGTTCTTGATCGATGTAGTATAGTATAATGACAAGTACCGGGGGATTGATCGTTCAGCTAGGAATAGTGTCGCTAGGATTAGAAAACCTAAAGACTAGGTCTAGAGATGAGGGATGATTCTTTTTTTATTTTTTATATTTTATGAAAGCAAGTAAAAATCTCGGTTTTAAAGGAGTTGGGCGGAATTAGTTGCTAGTCAACTAACCCAATTACTAAGATGTAATCAAAATAAAATGATAGAAATTAAAATAAACTAAATTATACTAGTGGTGTGAGCAATATATGGGAGAATTGTGTTTACTTAGATTTCACTACTCCTTATATATCTTTTACATGTTAATTACTTGTTACAGTTGCGTGGATGACGGGTTGTATTCCTTAATACCATTCATGGGGTGGCGTACTTACTTCCCGAATCCTATAAGCGCCTACTTCACTCCTATGTCGAGCCGGCTAAGAAACTCCTAACATGGGATCATTAGAATTTGCTCATGCATTAAATACAACCAATAAAACCTAGTACACATCGGTTTATGTTTCCTAAGACGTTCAAGCATGTTACACAATGGAGATCTGCCAGTTTTCTTAAGCCTAACATTGAAATCATTCATCCAATACAACTATAAACAAGTAATCAACACATAATTAACATCTAGGTTTCATTACATCTAAGCAAACACATGATAGATCTAGCCTAGCATGTTGAAATCAAGACAAGCATAAGATATATTCAAACAACACATAGACATATTGAATGAATTAAGAGAAGACTTATCTCAATTGAACATGAAAGGATTCAAGGGGTAAAAACCCTTGAAAATACTGTAAAATACGACCTAGGGTTTACAAAGTTCGGCCCTAGTATTCTCCACACAAGTTCCTTTTTTAATGAATGAGAAAAGAAAACTATATATAGATTCTGATAGGTGACGGCGACAAGAACAAATTTCTGACGCCGTCGTCTCGCCGCCAAATAATTTCTCGGACTGCCTAGATCTGGGTTTGACGCCGTCATATGTAATCAAATTGTAGGCCGTCACAACATTAACTCTTGACGCCCTTCTTGTGATGCCTTCAGGTTTTCACTGGGTCGTCACGGATTTTACTCTTGACGCCGTCAGGATTTTCTTCTTGACGCCGTCAAGTACTGTTCTCATCATGGAAAATTAAGACTTTGCCGTTTTCTTCACTTTTATGCTCCAAAAACGTCCAAAATGCCTTCTTTTCCAGAATTCACTCCCAAAGTACCTAAAATCACAAAAGGAATGATTTAGGGCAATATTTGATCAAATAAATTCAATTCCGGGCTTAAATGACCCCTTAAAAGTGGTTCATTTTTTGCCTCATCATATACCCTTACACTTGAGATTTGCTTGTCCTCAAGCAAATGCGTTTTT
This sequence comes from Artemisia argyi, assembly GCA_030686995.1. NCBI lineage: Eukaryota > Viridiplantae > Streptophyta > Magnoliopsida > Asterales > Asteraceae > Artemisia > Artemisia argyi. The sequence continues at coordinate 9,797 of JARVZY010005777.1, forward strand.
ATTCTAATCAAAATACAAGTTAGGGGTCATTTAACACTAATATAAAAGTAATTACAACAAATAATCGTTCCACTAAAGACCAAAGACAAGCACGGAGGTCATATACTAGCACCTCACAAATAGTGTTTAGATACTAACATCTCTCGGGTGTAATAAAGTAATATCACAATATGGAAACGGAAAATATCTCTCACTACCTGTCATAGCAAAATAGATTACCATAGGCTTGGGAAAGGATCAAACCTCCACCACATGGCGTAAGCACCTAGGATAAACTATCAAAGAGGTCTTTTTAAAGGGTTGTAACGTTAGGTGTAGGGATATGGAATACACGGTTTTGTTGGATATAGGCAGTCTTTACTGGTGGTGAGTTAACAATCTTGGTTAATTACATGTACAATGTGGCGTTGCTAAGCCAAGACTAGACTCGACTTAAGCTAATAAATCAAAAATAACCAAAACATAAAATAAACATAGAATGAAACGGGATGGTAGTCCGTATGTTTTTTCTCTTTTCTTTTTCTATTTTTTTTCTTTTTCCATATTTTTTCGATTTTTTTTTGTTTTTTTTTTTTTTTTGCATACACTCTTACCCTACCATCCAAAATAATACATCATAGGGAATGAAAATTCCCCTTACACTTGAATTTTTACATACTTTATGATTGAAGGAAAAGCAGTCAACTGAAGTTAACCACGGATGTGGTCAACATAGTCAAACTCCCTATGCTTAATACTCCGTGGAATATAGTGTTTCCCCGGGTCGTTATGTCCCGACGAGGTGTGGATGGTTATCAAACGGGCTTGTGATCGAGTGAATTTGGATGGAAAGGGGTTTGTGATTGATTACACTACTGATTTGTACAATGAAATAGCTTAAATAAGCTATATGAGTAAGACTGGAAATTTAGAAAAACCAGAAACGTTTAAAACTTAAAACGTATACGTTTACATTTAAATTAACGTAAACGTACAAAATAAAATGTGAAATCAGAAATCTGAAAACCCTCAGGGGGTGAGAATGACTTTTTTACAAACTTAAGGGTAAAAGAAAATTTTTAGAAAAAGAAAATTACGTTTTACACTAATTAATTATTTATTATTAATTAAATACTAATTAAGACTAATTATTAATATTTAAAATACTTAAATACAATATAATATTAATTTAATACTAGAAAAATGAAAATTAAATTTATAAAATTATAAAATAACTAAAAATAAGTTTTAAAATTAAAAATATGTATTTTTGTCTTTTTGTGATTTTTCTATTAATTAATTACTAATTAAATATTAATTACCTAATTAAACTATTTAAATTATAAAAAAAAAAGTAAATGAATAGTTAAAATTCTAGAAAAATTCCTAAAATTATTTTACATTATATAAAAGCTACGAAAAATATAAAAACTAGGTCTTGCTTTATAAAAACTAATTATGCTATTTAAAACTTAATTATTAATTAATTATTAATAAAAGTAATATTAATTCTAATAAATACTAAATGACAAAATAAAAATCTGAAAAAATTACTAAAATTACTTTAATATAAAATGAATTTAAGAAAATTATAAAAAAGCTAAGTGCTTAACAAAAATTTAAAAATGAAAATTAAAATTTAAATTACATTAAATAGAAACTATCACTTGAAATTAAATTGTTTTTTCTGGATTTTTCTTTTTGAAAACTATTTTACACCTAAAAACAAACAACTTTTTTATAAATAAAAAATAAGAAATGTAGAGGCTTAATAGCTTAACAGTTGACTTATGTTGACCAAGTAAGCAAATAAGCTCAAATGAGCTTAAGTGGGACCCACAAGGGTGAATTCTGGTACAAATGAGTTAAGTGAACATGTAAAAGCCAGAATAAGCAAGTGGGGTCCACAGATTAAGCAAATGGATCAAAATAAGCACTTTGGTTTACTTGTTTCCAAACTAAAAGTGGGACAGACTTGGTGGTTGATTCCAAGTGGGGTCCACAAGGGTTGAGGTCAAACTAAAGGTCAAAATGGAGAGAGGGGTAGGAGGAGGGTTGAAAGGACCAAGGAGGGTGGCTTGTGGACCACTGTGGAGGTCAAAAACCACCACCAAAGGTGGTGGTGTGGGACTGAGGTCTGCTGATACAGGGGAGGGTATTCCCCCTGCAGGTGTGTTGCTTGGGGTGTGGGGCCCAGTAGAAAAATCTTAAAAATGAAAGCAAGGTGGGATCTTGAAGATGAGGTATTGGACTACAAATCCTAAAAAGATCAAGGGTTTAATCCAACTACAAAATTCACAATAAATCCTTGAAATTTTGGGTTTTCAGCACAAACTAACTTTTGACTTTTCAAGTTTTTAAGCTAAATTGACTTTGGTGAGTTTTGATTGGATCTAATGAACTGTAAACATGATTTTAAGTTAAGATTAAAGTTAAATAAGCTAAATCAACCACTAATAAACATATATGTATGATTTGCAAGCCTAACTCCTAACAGTGATTCATGTAATGGACATTAGGTTTGATTTTGACTTTCTACAAAACAAGACATGGATTTTATGCTTTCTTTACTCTAGTATGACCTAAGATAACCTGAGCAAACTAGATTTAACTCCTAATGATACTCAGAACACCCTGTACCAATCTGATCCAAACACCCTCTTAATTGACTGTTTTGTTAATTTTCAAAGGATTCCACAAATTCAAACCATAAAAGTAATTTACAAGGTTATATTATGATCTGCTGATCTGAAATAAGTGCCTAAGAATCAATGTTGATAACAAAAACCACAAATCAAAAACTAGGCTATATAAGCAATGGTTTATGAAATGCTGATCAAACAGTGGTTTAACCAAACTAGTACATGGAATTAAGCAACAAATCAACTAATAAACACTAAATGGACATGAAAATATAGAATTGATCAACTAAATAGCAAGCTACAGTGATTATGCAAAAATGAGTAAATTAACCTGTGTGATCCAAAACCAAGTTCCAAAGATCCAAGCCTACCCTAATTCCTCCCATGAGGATCTAATAACCACAATAATCAACAATCAATCACTTTCCTTGCTTCAATCAGTCCGCACAGTGAATTTTGTACTTTTCATGTATTTTTTCTATTTTTTTGGTATTTTAAAATATGACTGAATAAAGAGCTTAGGAACATTTAAAAGCTTTCTTATGAACTCTAATAAGCTTAAGTAACCAGTTAACCACAACTTTTAACAACTTTAGAGTGACTTGAGATTTTTATATAAAAATTGCAAAGTTAAAATTTAAATAACAATATGTGGAATTAAGATTCAAGAAAGTTAAAATTACACTAGAAATGTTGATTACAACTCTTTGGAACTGAAAATTACAACTAGGATTTGAACTACATTAGAAACGACATGCTATAACTAAGTTATATCTAAATTAGCTAACTACTCCATCTTCTGCCTTTTTTCTTGACTTATAAGGGTCCTCCCTTGTTTCTTTGACTTTCCCACTCCTCTCATTGACCATTGGATGAGTAGAATTAATCTAGGCCTTTGATTGTTGTTTTGGCGGGAGATGCCAATTTGGCAGTTTAGGGATTGCTTGTGAGAGATTCAAAGGTATTAATTGGTTTTTGTTTGGTTCTGTTTGGAGGGGGACAAGAAGTGGGTTTGCTGAGGTGGAGGAGGGGGAAATGGAGTGTGGAAGGGGAGTTGCAGGCTGCAAGTGGTGAGTTGGAAGGGGTGAGTCAAACGGGGGTGTTGGGTTTGACTATTAGAGGTGGGGTGGTTTTGTGTTTGGGCTTGGGGTGTTATTTTGGGCCAAGGGGGTTTTTTTTTTTCATGGATCAGGGAATGGATTTGGTTTGGTTTTTGTTTTGGAAATATAATACAAAAAGGGTCCATTTGGTTTAGTGTTAAAACACAAGGGTAAAATGTGTAAAATCTGAAAATTGGAGGGCTGATTATGACAAATTTCCAAAGAGCTCACAAGTACCAATCATGCCATATTCCAACAATTATAAGGACCATGAATTTATTTTTTTTCATTTTAAAACACCAGGGACCAAAGTTGACAAGTTTGTAAAGTACAGGGACCAAACATGTAATTTCCACAAACATTTTACCCAAGGACCATATTTGCCAAAATAAGTATCCTCAAGACCAAAATTGATTTTTCTTTCAAAAATATCCCACCAGGGACCAAATCTGCCAAAGTTTGAAACTCCAGGGACCAAAATGCAAATTCTCTAAACTTTTCCAATTTTTCACCAAAGGACTAAATATGACAACTTATGATTTCAAAAGGACCTTTGGTGATAATTTTCCATATTTTGAATGACCAAGGACTAAATCTGACATTTTATGAAAGTTGGGGGACTGAAACTGCCAATTTTGCAAACTTTGTACGTTTTTCATTTGTTTTTACTCTTTTTGCATCTAAAACATATAAAACACAATTTTGAAATATTTTCAGTATTATGATGCATTTCTGAGTGTTTTTGTATGTTTTGCAGTTCAGATTTGACAAAAAATGATGAGTGTTTGAGCACTCATCACTTTACAATAAATAATCTAATGACTCGAATTAAGATAATCAAAACACTTGGAGTACTTTTAAGATTAACACACATACGGGGGTAATAATATTATGTTCTTCCCCATTACTCCATAAAATAAGTACTTTACCCATGAGTCCCAATCGTCCCAAAACAATATGTACAAAGATATGACTCGACTTAGCAACCATGTAATCAATTAGATAGTTAACTTAGGGTTTAACAAATAACAATAATGCACTAAAGATGAGTGCATACACGGAAGGCTAAGGCGATTTGGGTGTACATTTAAGTGGGGTGTAACAAATTCTTCCTTTAAGTAAGATGCTTAAAGTTAGAAACGAAAAGATAGACTCGGAGGGGTGTACTAGGGGTTTCGTGTACTAAAAATGAGTACAACGCTAATGGTGTGGGAAAAATTAATTGACTTAACTAGCCAAGTAATATGACTTAAATGGTCAAGTAATTATGATACGGGTTTAACACAAGGGTGATCCTAATGCCTCTTATCATGTAGTAAATCCTACTACACGAATGTAGTCTCACTAGCGGTCTCGGGATGCATCACTAACGCAAGTTCTAGAATCTAAATGCTACCGGTGCACTCATAAGCACTAATAGTAAATGTTTTTCCTATCAAATCTAAAGGCGAACCTCACATATTTGAGTGGAAAATTTTTCTGAATGATACGGTTTTGTGCTAGTCATACGATCTCCTATCCATGAGACGCTTGCTATGGCTAAAGTTTCACTCCTAAATGTTGTAAAAAAATTTAAATTTGGCGCTAAAATTACACTAACAAGTATTTCTCATAGTTTTATTACACATCTACTATCAAACAAACAAACTCAAGCGAAAGTGTATTTGTAAGGTATCATCATTTTACCCTCCCCTTACACTTAGGATGAACATTATCCCCAATGTTCAAGTAAAGAATGTAAAAGCGAAATAAGTAAAACGAATGAAATCAAATACTCTCCTGATTCGCTCGGTATGGATAATAAGGTGGCCAGGTTATATCTTCCTCCAAGAAAATGAACAATCAAAGCTTCCCTTCCAGAATATAAATCATCTTCTTGTCTTACATAACCTGTAAAACCTGAGAAAACAGACAAGGCAACCTCGCATAAAATCGGCGGCAATCTACATATGTTAATAAAACCTAGAAAACAAAATATGATATAATGCTTGTGGAATGATGTTTACAGATTTCCTGGAGATTATAAAACTTATGATTCAACAAAAACTTTAAGACTCCGTTAGAAAAATAAAAATGGTAAAATTTCCAGAATTTTACTCGTGACGCCGTCAAGAGGAAACTCATGACGCCGTCTGAAGTGACCTGCAGAAATTTTTATGTTAAGTTTCCGGAAAATTTCTGGAAAAACTTGGTCGTACTTCCTGAAAAATCCTACAAAACATCATTATGACTCGATACAAGCATTTGACTCTAACAAATACGAATATACATGTTCACTTAATATTGTGGAATATCATGATCGGTTTTGTTTTTTAAAAACATATTTGGGGTTTCCCCTTACACTTATCTTTTGCAAAAATACCTTCGGATGAAGTTAAGACTAGGCCAAACAACAAAATAAAGTATTTTCACTTTTTAGTTTGAAACATGATCTACCAACAATAAAAATAAAGCATGCATACGGAAACAAATAACAAACAAACAAAATAAGCTGCTTGTTTATTTACGAGTCTTGTAGCTAGACTCAAGGTCATGGGTTACTACGTGACCTCATCGTTGCTTCCACTCTCTAGGTCATCTCCTATACCAGTTTTGTATTCCGGACCTAGTTGCAAGCATTCTTTGTAGAAACCAAGCATCCTATTCATCACATATTCTACTCCTCTACGTCTATCCTCATCATTCCTATAGTAAGCTGCTTGTTTGTGTTCCTTTTCTATATTTGACAAGAGGCGGTACTGCTCAATCTTATAGGGCATTTGGTAGGCAATCTCATCATTCTCCTCCTTGAATCTAACTATCCCTAAAGTCGGATCATAACTCATCCTAGTGGCTTCAACAAATGGTTCCGAACACTACTTGGCTTAGGCAATCATCTATCACCGGACGAGTATCTTCTACTATCATAAAATCGATCTCATAAGTGAAATTTCCCACAATCACATGCAACCCTTTCACTCTTTCTACAAAATTACTTATCAAATTCTTATTGGGCATCATCCTATAACCAAGTTGTTTCTTCATCACCTAATTATAATAAGTCCTAGTCATGATGTTTATAGGGGATCTAAGATCGATATAAGCTTTCCATATATGCATATGCCCGATGTTGCATGGTATGTTGATGTTAGAGGGGTCTCCCATTTTGATAAGGGGTGTGCCAAGGATATATGGTGTCTCGGGGCCATCGAATAAATCCTTAGGATATTCCCGTTCTTCCTTGGTGGGCAACTTATCAAAGTACTCTTCTACGGTCTCTACTTCCTCTAACTCTTCTCCCTTATTAACCTCAACTTCCCTCATTTCATCCCTAGTCTCGGTTTCTACTCCAACTTCATCTTTGTCACTTTCTTCTATATTCTTATCTATTGGCTTAATGGTGACAACATTGACAAAGTGGACGTGTTTGGATGACGAGGGGTCCTTAGTTTGGAGTCCGGTATTGGCTTCCCTAGTGTCCTTCCTAGGTGTAGTCAACGCTTGGTTGTTGAGGGCTTTCAACAAGTTGTCAATCTTATTGGTCATCTCCATTTGTTGTTGGTTGAATTCGGTTTCAAACCTAGCTATGCGAGCTTCTTGAGATGCCATAAACTTAGACATCAATCCTTCAAGATTGTTGGTACTACCATAGTTGTTAGAAGGATTGTTGTTGAAAGTACGGTTTGAGGGTTGATCGTTTGGTTGGTAACGATTAGGCGGATTGGAAGAATTGGCTTGGTTTTGTTTCCACCTAAGGTTTGGGTGATTTTTCCAAGAAGGGTTGTGGGAATTACCATACGGGTTTGGCTCGGGTTTGAAAGTGTACCACTTATCTCCCGCTTCGTCGGTACGCGAGGATGCGTAGTCCGCAAAAGCTGTTCCGGGGAGTTCCACACAATCACGAGTGTCATGGGGACCACTACATAATTCGCATGAAGAAGTGATTTTGTTCACTTGGATTGAAGGCTTAGGAGCTTCGTAAGATTTCATGAGAAACTTGACTTGGTCCTCAAGTTCCATGAAACTACGGTCGGGAGTGCTAGAATTGTTCGAAGGCAAAGATATTGCCTTGACCGTTTTGTTCAAATCACGGGGATCATTCCAACTTTCGTTGTCATAGAGAGCAAGATCTTCTATGAGTTCCCATGATTGTTCCGCACTTAGATCACGTAGCTTACCACTGGCCGATTGGTCAATAGCTCGCCTTGTGGAGAGATCGATATGGTCATAGAAGATTTGGACTTGGAGCCAAAGATCTATGCCATGATGAAGGACTTTTTGGAGTAAGTCCTTGAAACGAGTCCATGCTTCATATAGAGTTTCATTTTGACGTTGTTGGAACATCAAGATGTCATTTCTAAGCTTGGTAGTTCTTCCCGGTAGGAAAAATTGAGCAAGAAAACGAGTGGTGAGATCATCCCATGTGGTGATGGATCCCGCGGGTAAACGCTCAAGCCATTGACTAGCTTGATGACGTAGAGAGAATTGGAATAGGCGTAATCGGGTTGACTCTCTAGTTGTAACATCAAGGTCTATAGAATCTCGATTTTAAGGAAGTCCTTGAGATGTTGATTTGGATCTTCGGAACGAAGTCCATGGAATGCACATTCGCTTTGCACCAACCGGATGGTGTCGGATCGCAAGGGAGACACATTGGCTCCGGTGAGCTCAAGAGTGTTTCGATAGCCTTGGTGGCTAGGTCGGGAGTACTCTCCTAGGGTTCGGGGCCTAAGAGGTTGGTTAGCTAGTGGTGGGTTTTGTTGTGTTGGGATGATGGGTTCAAAGATGTTACCATCGTCCATGATGTCGGATGGTGAAGAGTTACGAACAAAAACACGAAGAAATAGATAGACTAAAGAGAACCTAAAAATAAAAATAAAATCTTACAAGAAAGGAATCTAGCAAGTAGACCTAATAAACAGAGATTCTAACCTAGACATTAACTATTCCCCGGGCTGCGGCGCCAAAAACTTGATGCGTAGGGATTGCACCAGGCTTTACCTCTCGAGGGATCTCGAGAAGCTTACAACCCCCACCAGGCAATGTACCTGACCGATGTAGTATAGTATAATGACAAGTACCGGAGGATTGATCGTTCAGCTAGGAATAGTGTCGCTAGGATTAGAAAACCTAAAGACTAGGTCTAGAGATGAGGGATGATTCTTTTTGTATTTTTTATATTTTATGAAAGCAAGTAAAAATCTCGGTTTTAAAGGAGTTGGGCGAAATTAGTTCCTAGTCAACTAACCCAATTACTAAGATGCAATCAAAATAAAATGCTAGAAATGAAAATAAACTAAATTATACTAGTGGTGTGAGAAATATATGGGAGAATTGTGTTTACTTAGATTTCACTACTCCCTAGATACCTTTTACATGTTAATTACTTGTTACAGTTGCATGGATGACGGGTTGTATTCCTTAATACCATTCATGGGGTGGCGTACTTACTTCCCCAATCCTATAAGCGCCTACTTCACTCCTATGTCGAGCCGGCTAAGAAGCTCCTAACATGGGATCATTAGAATTTGCTCATGCATTAAATACAACCAATAAAACCTAGTACACATCGGTTTATGTTTCCTAAGACGTTCAAGCATGTTACACAATGGAGATCTGCCAGTTTTCTTAAGCCTAACATTGAAATCATTCATCCAATACAACTATAAACAAGTAATCAACACATAATTAACATCTAGGTTTCATTACATCTAAGCAAACACATGATAGATCTAGCCTAGCATGTTGAAATCAAGATAAGCATAAGATATATTCAAACAACACATAGACATATTGAATGAATTAAGAGAAGACTTATTGATTGGTGCTAAACCACCTAACTTAAATTAACCAAAGAATGGTCAACTAAGTCAAATAGCCTAGATCAATGCTCCGGGTAATATAATGTATCACCGGGTCGTTAAATCCCGTTGAGGTGTGAAATGTAACTATAGCGTGTTCGTAATCGGGTGTTATTCACAGAAAATGGGTTGTTGTGAAAATTATTTGGAATTTATAAACAAAAATAGCTTAGGAAAGCTATGTGAATGGTTACGGGAATTTGGAGTACGAAGATTCGAGCTAAACCTAAAAATGTACGTTTTAATTAAAAAACGTATACAGACGAACAAAACGAAAAGTACAACTGGAGGACCGGGAGGGTTAAAAGTGTAAAATTTGTATTTTTACAATCCTATTAATTAAAGAAAATTTTAAGAAAAATAGAAATTATTTTTACACTATTTAATTATTTAATATTAATAAATTACTAATTATCTATTTAATACTAATTAAATTAATTAGAATTATTAAAAATACTACAAAGACTTAGAAAATTAAGAAAAATTTTATAAAACTAATTAACCATTACAGGAATCCTAAAAAATTATAAAAAGTTAATTCTAAGTATTTTTAAGCTAATTAATTAATTATTATTCTAATTACTTATTAATTACTAATTAAGCTAATTATATTATAAAAAATAGAAAATGAACACTAAAAATTCTAGAAAAATTTATAAAAATGTTTTAACTAAAATAAAAGCTATAAAAATTATAAAAACTAGGTTATACTATATAAAATCTAATTATGCTATTTAATTGATTAATATTAATTAAAACTAAATTAAACTAGAATTAATTAGAAAAACCACTAAAAGACAAAATAAAAATCTGGAAAAATTTATAAAATTATTTTAACCTAAAATGTAATTTCTAAAAATATAAAAGTGATATATTATTTAGAAATTAATTAAAAAGAAAATTAACTTGATAAATCCTATTAAATAGAAGCTATCACTATTCTTAAAAGTGGTTTTATTTTTTTATTTTTTTCTTTTTCTAAACTGATAATAAACTAAAAACAGCTAACTTTAACAAAAACACTTTTGTTTTAACCCATGGAATAAGCAATAGAAATGCTTATTTACCTCACAGTTGACTTTTGTTGACTGTGAAGGTTTATAAGCTCAAATGAGGAATGTGGGGTCCACAATTGTATTTCTAGGTTTCTCTGAGTTTAATGAACACAATTAAGCAAGACTTGAGCCAAAAACTAGCCTGAATAAGCCAAAAATAACAAATAAGCACTTAGCTTATTTGTTGACTGAGCAGTTTGAGGGACAAAGATTATGGGTCAAACTAGGTAGGGTCCACAGACTTAGAGGTCAAACAAAAGGGTCAAATACACTCCCTGGTAGGAGGGGGGTTGAGGGGAACCAAAATCAAGTGGAATGAACCACTAGGGTGATCACAAACCACCACAAAAGGTGGTGGTGTGAGGGGGGTCTGCTGAGAACAGGGCAGACCTTTGCCCTGCAACCAACTTCAAGGCCTGGTGGGACCCACTAAATAAAATCCATAAAATCTGAATAAATTCACAAAAATCTACAAAGTGGTAGAGAATAAGCACACCAAGTTTCAGCTTCTAACAACTAGGATCAAACAAGTTACACACCTCCCAAGTTTGATCAAAATCTGAGACTAAACAATTTGACTTTAAAGAGTTTTGTACCAGTTTGACTTTTACGAACTTGTGATTGATCTAACTAACTCAAATCATGTTTATAGGTTAAATGTGGACTGAATTAAGCTAAAACTCCAACTTGTGAAAAGGATTTGTGAGATTTGGACTCCAAAAATCACCACAGTGGACTGTGGTGATTATAAACTTTTGATTTTGACTTTTGAAGTCTTTTGTACCAAATTTCTTGTTCCCCTGAGCTTTATTATACCCTTATAACTAATAGGAACTAACAAATGCTCAATAATACAACTAGAATACACCAAACAAAGCACAACCAAACACCCTCTTCAAAACAGTTAAAGAAGAGATTTTCACTTAAACAAGTAATGAACACAAACAGATGATTACCACTAATCTATAAGCTAATATATAGATGCAATAAACTAAAATGAACAACTTAAGCTACTTGAGAGTAAGAATGAAGGAATTGATAGCTTACAAAGCCTTCCAAGCTATTGAGTAGATACCAAGGAACAAACCAAACAATCCTATGCCCTCCCCTGAGGTTCCTAACCCACAGCCTTCCAATATTCACTGTGCTCCATGCTTATACAACCAATGATCACCACTTTTTGTTTTTATTTTTATTTTTCTTATTTTCTTAGTTTTTATTGAAAACTGAATTGTAGGTGTTCACATAAGCTTATAACACTTGTAATGTCTTATTTTTGAACTTGTAAGAGCTTCTGAATACTTGAAACACAAATCACTTCCCTTAATTGAAACTTGGAAATTTAAGATGAGACTTGAAAAAGTGAAATTGAAAATTAAACTTCAAATTGAACTTGCATTAATAAAAAGAGTTACATTACATTGAAAATGAACTAAAATTACAAATAAACTAAGAAAATTACACACTAAAGCTTCTTATGAGCTTATCCTTATATAACGACCTAAAAATAAACCCTCAAGTCTTCCACAAAGCTTCTTTTTGAAAACTAAGAGCCCCACATGACTTTGCTTTGACCTCTGACCAAATCCCCATCGTCAATTTTATCTTTCATGCATCTTAGCCATTGATTGGCATTTTGGCGCCAATTTGAATACGGGGCAAAACTAGTGGTATTGGTGAGGGTTTTGGGGAAGCATTAATGGTGGTGGAGTTGGTGGGTGAGGGAATTTATTGTGGGGGGTGAAGTAGTTGAAAAAGGCGAGGAGGGGGAAAATTTCTCCCTGGTTTTGCGCTTGGCTGTTGGGGAAGAAAGGTTGGGGTGTGGGGTTTGACCTGGGTCAACGCCCAGGTTTTATTTAAATAAAAAGTGGGCTTGTGGACTGGGTTTGGGGTCAGCTGGGCTTAAGGGATGGATTGGGTATTTGGTTTTTGGATTGGATTAGTTTTGAGTTTAATAAATAACAAGGGTCCGGTTTGGAAAAGTTAATCACAAGGACCATATTTGCAAACTTTTCAAAGTTGAGGGGTGTGAAATGTAACTCCCCAAAACTTCTTCAAATGATCAATTTATGCCAAATATCAATAACCAAGGACCAAATTTGTATTTTTCCACATTTTTCAAAATTTCAAAACATCCCAGGGACTACTTTTGCCATCTTTGGATTTTCAGGGACTAATTATGTAATTTATGAAAACTTGCAACCCAAATATGATATTTTGACTTAATTTGACTTTTAAGACCTTGGGTTGACTTTTCCTTAAAAATAAATGCATAGGGACTAAAATTGACAAGTTTTGAAACTTGGGGGACTGAAACTGCCAATACTGCAAACTTTGTACGTTTTTTTCTTTGTTTTTGCACATTTTGCTTTTAAAACACATAAAACACAATCCCTGGGATAATTTAAGTATTTTGATATCTTTTTGATTGTTTTTGTGCGTTTTGGCAGTTTAAATATATCGAAAACGATGAGTGTTTGAGCACTCATCAATCCCCCACACTGAACTATTGCTAGTCCCTAGCAATCTTTTTAGAAAACTTGATGGATTTTAAACTCTTTACCAAAAGCCATCACTTCTGGAGTAGCCAGGTGTAAGAACTGTGGCACACCTGATAACCGTGTGATTTTGAGCAAACCACCAGCTTCCAACGGATTTGTTAAGTCTTTACCAAGAGCCGTTTGCTCCTGGACTAGCCAACTCTTGATGGACCTAGTCGACATCTTGGTGAGCTGATTACCTATTATGGATTTTCCACGGCCTTTACCACAAGCCATAATCTTGCGGGCTAGCCAACTCATTTGTTTTCGGGGAGTTGATGAACCACACAATTTTGGGCAAATTGCCAGCCGTCAACGGATTTGAGTTGTCTTTACCAAGAGCCGTTTGCTCCTGGACTAGCCAATCCCTTTTGTCACTTAGACAAGGCGGACTGATTACCACAAAAATTTTGAGATAAAGTGAAAAATTTTGAAAATTTTGGCCAAAAACGGGGGTACTTGAAAGATATTTGTTAAAATTCGTTAGAATTTCCCCCCCACACTTAGAAATGAATATTGTCCTCAATATTCAAAGTCCCGGCTATTATGCCGAAGCTATGAATGTGAAAGGCCAAGATTCGAATCTAACTGCGGAAATACCAATTTTCATTTTATTTCTATATATATACAACTTTTTTTTTTTTTTTTTTTTTTTTTTTTTTGACTTATATACATATATACATTTTTTCAAACAGCGGGGGGTTGGCCATTCCCCCACACTCGGTGGTAGAAAATAGAAAGAATCAGAGATACGGGTGAAAACCCGTATTGTTGCTAGTTTTTGGTCATTGAGTCGCTAGCTTGACTCTATCCCCGAATTCAATTGTCCTTGGGGAAAGTTTGGAGATCCGGGACGACCATGGATGGTACGTCCTCTCCAAAGTAGTGCTTTAACCGATGTCCATTCACTTTGAAGTTAGGACCGTCATTTTGAGATAATTCGACGGTACCGTAAGGATAAACTTTTGTGATAGTGAATGGACCAGTCCATCGGGTTTTGAGCTTTCCCGAGAAGATCTTGAGTCTAGAGTTGAAAAGAAGGACTCGATCACCAACGTTAAAAACGCGGTTTTTGATTTTTGAGTCATGAATCTTCTTTATCTTTTGTTTATAGATCAAAGAGTTCTCGTAAGCTTGATCACGAAGTTCGTTTAATTCATTGAGTTGAACTTTTCTGTGATCACCCGCCGTTCTGAGGTCGAAATTGGCATGCTTGAGGGCCCAATAGGCTTTATGCTCAAGCTCGATCGGAAGATGGCACGCTTTCCCGTACACAAGTTTATAAGGCGTACACCCAATGGGTGTTTTGTAAGCCGTACGGAAAGCCCAAAGTGCATCATCTAATTTGTCCGACCACGATGCACGATTTTCTCCTACAGTTCTTTCCAAGATTCTTTTAATGCCCCGATTGGACACTTCGACTTGTCCACTCGTTTGAGGGTGGTACGCAGTGGAAAGACGGTGAGTCACACCGTACTTTTGCATGACTTTGTCAAACTTGTCATTACAGAAGTGCGTACCACGATCGCTAATAATAGCACGTGGAGTTCCGAATCGGGCAAAGAGAGCTTTTAAAAATTTCACAACTACTCGGGCATCATTTGTGGGTAAAGCTTTCGCTTCAACCCATTTTGACAAGTAGTCAACTGCCACGAGTATGTATTTATTGCCGTGAGAGGATGGAAATGGCCCCATAAAGTCGATGCCCCAGATATCAAAGATTTCACAAACTTGAATTGCATTCTGAGGCATTTCATTTCTTTGTGAAATATTCCCGTGGCGCTGACAAGCGTCACAGGACTTGACTAATTCCTGGGCATCCTTCTAGATTGAGGGCCAATAAAAGCCGGAATCAAACACCTTTTTGGCGGTGTAGTTGGGATTGTGGTGGCCCCCCGTGGGACCAGCATGGCAAGCCTTTAAAATTTTAGTGGCTTCCTGACCATACACACACCGCCGGATGACTTGATCCGCGCATATCTTGAACAAGTAGGGGTCGTCCCAAAAGTAATGTTTAACATCTTTGAAAAATTTATTTTTTTGTTGGGACGACATCCCTTTCACAATGAAGTTACCCGCAAGATAGTTTGCAAAGTCGGCAAACCATGGGGTAATCGAGTCTCCACGAAATGAAACCACATTGAGGGTCTCGAGAGGAAATGTTTCATTTATTTCCTTTTTCTCGAAAGCATTTTGGTGAGGGTTTTCAAGACGGGAGAGATGATCAGCAGCCAGGTTCTCAGCTCCTTTTTTATCACGAATAATGATATCAAATTCCTGAAGGAGGAGAACCCATCGGAGGAGTCTCGGCTTTGCATCTTGTTTTGCAAATAGATATTTCAAAGCCGAATGATCCGTATACACTATGCTTTTAGTCAGAATCAAGTATGGCCGGAATTTTTCAAAAGCATACACCACAGCTAATAATTCTTTTTCAGTGGTGGTGTAATGACTTTGTGCCTCGGTCATAGTCTTGCTGGCATAGTGTATAGGCTGAAAATGTTTTGTTTTGCGTTGCTCCAAGACTGCCCCTATAACATAATCACTAGCATCACACATGAGCTCGAAGGGCAAGTCCCAATCGGGGGCAACAAGAATCGGTGCCTCGGTAAGCCTTTTCTTTAATGTTTCAAAGGCTTCGATGCACTCGGGGGAGAAGATAAAAGGAGCATCCTTCTCGAGGAGATGGGTCATAGGCCGGGCAATTTTTGAAAAATCTTGAATAAACCTACGATAGAAACCGGCGTGACCCAAAAAGCTCCTAACACCTTTCACAGTCGTGGGATGAGGCAATTTAGCAATGACGTCCACTTTGGCACGATCAACCTCAATCCCGTTTTTTAAAATTTTATGGCCGAGGACAATGCCCTCTTTGACCATAAAGTGACTCTTCTCCCAATTTAGACATAACTTTGTGTCTTCACAACGTTTTAGCATGCTGTCTAAATGGGAGAGACATGATTTAAACGAATCCCCAATGACCGAGAAATCGTCCATAAAGACCTCCATACTTTTCCCGATCATGTCGGAAAAAATGGCCATCATACATCTTTGAAACGTGCCCGGAGCATTACATAGGCCAAATGACATACGTTTATATGCGAAGGTTCCATAGGGGCACGTAAAAGTGGTCTTTTCTTGGTCTTGCGGGTCAATGGGAATCTGAAAGTAACCCGACAAACCATCGAGGAAGCAATAGTACTCATTCCCCGCTAATCTCTCGAGCATCTGATCCATAAAGGGCAGAGGAAAATGATCCTTACGGGTGGCGTCATTCAATTTACGATAATCAATGCAGACGCGCCAACCCGTAACCAAACGAGTTGGAATCAACTCATTCTCCTCATTTGTGACAACGGTAATGCCACCCTTTTTTGGAACACAATGGATTGGGCTGACCCAAGGACTGTTCGAGATAGGGTAAATCAATCCGGCATCAAGAAGTTTTAAAACCTCTTGTTTGATAACCTCGTGAATTTTTGGATTCACCCTTCTTTGATGTTGGACCGTAGGTTTGAAGTCATCCTCCATTAATATCTTGTGAGTACAGAACTCAGGGTCGATGCCCTTGATATCGGAGAGACGCCAAGCAATTGCTCGCTTATGAGACTTCAAAACCTGTATAAGAGCAGCCTTTTCCTCAACACTTAAGTCTTTAGCAATAATGACGGGCAATTTATCATCACCCTCCAGAAATGCATATTCAAGATGAGGCGGCAAGTCCTTAAGTTCAACCGCGGGAAAGTCATCAGTTTTCTCAACATTTTTGACTTCCTCCTTATGAAGTGTTTGTGGTAGAACAGGAAGATGAGAGGGATCTTCGTTTAATAACTTTTCAAGAGTGAGAATATCCCTCTCGAGGTCGATCTCTTGGTTATCAATTCCATCGGGAATCGAATCACTCTTGAGAAAGGCCTCAATTTCTTCTGAGAAGATGAAGTCACTTCCCTCAAACGGAGTGAGGGAAGGAGAAGAATTGGCAATAATGGGGTGAGAAGATGGAGTGAAGTCTTCACTCGGAGAATCATCGACAAAACCTAAAACCTCTTGAGCGTACTCCTCAGACGCGACATCAATGACATCAATTCGGTTAACCGTTTCGGCGTCATAATTAGAGGAGTACCTCGAAGTTTGATCGAGGTTGAAGGTTACAGCTTCATTACCAACACGAAGAGTTATTTCCTCTTCGTGCACATCAATTAACGCACGACCCGTCCTTAAGAATCCTCTCCCAAGAATGAGAGGAACACGTGGGTCAGCATCGAACTTAACAACAACGAAGTCAGCGGGGAAATGGAACTTTCCTACTTTCACGAATACATCTTCGGCAATGCCGAGAGGATGAGAGATTGAACGGTCGGCAAGCTCGAGAGTCATGCACGTAGGAGTAAGTTGAGGAAGAGAGAGTTTCTCCCACACTGAGTAAGGTATCAGGTTGATGCTAGCGCCAAGATCAGCTAAGGCGAAGCACTCAACCATCCCAGGGAAAACACATGGAATGAGAAATCTCCCAGGGTCTCCAAGCTTCTTAGGAAGCTTCTTTAAGATAACCGCAGAGCAGTTTTCGTTCAAAGGAGTTTTTGCCATTTCGTACAATTTTTCCTTGTTGCTTAACAAGTTCTTGATCATCGATGCGAATTTGGGCATCAGGATGATAGCATCCGCAAGGCTAACGTCAAAGTGCAAATCTTGAAAGATTTGATAAAACTTATCCATTTGGTAACTAGCCTTTTCACGGAGCTTTTGCTCATTAAGTCTTGACGGGTATGGTAGTGAAGGTTTGGATTTAGGGTTCTCAACAGGAGTTGTTGATGGTTCAAATACAACTCCCGGTTTTGGTACAAGTCCAGATTTTGGTACAATTTCCGGAACAACCTGAGGGTGGACGTGTGCGGTACTTCGTGGGCTAGTAAATTGCACCTTGTCCGTGGTTGCCTCAGGCTCAATTTCAACTTCCTCAGAATAAAGAGGAGGAGGCATAGGTGGAAGAGGAGAAACAGGAGAAACAAGAGGAGAAGAGGAGTAATAGCTTTGAGTTCACCCTTGGGGTTAACAATTGTATTAGCCGGGAGACCTCCTGATGTAGAGGGTGGAGTGAGATGATTCATAAGACTGGCAAGCATATTTTCAATCTTGCTTTGATTTTGATCAATTTTGTTGTTTGTTTGCATCAACTCACTCTTCAGCTCTTGACCCTGTTTGGCTATTGATGATTGGAAATCATTTTTCAAATTTGAGATTTGATTTTGCATTGCCCTCATTTTGGTCTCATTAACTTTGATGTAGTTATTGAGCTCGTTTGGGAGGGGATCTTGATAATTTGGAGCTGAATACCCTTGATTACCCCTTTGGGGTGGGTACTGATTGACGGGGGCAGGATTTTGATTTTGCAAATTAGGCCCCCTTGGTGGATTAGGATTAAACCTATTTGGATTTTGAGGAAACCCGGGTGGTCCACCCTGATTGCTAGCCCGGTAATTTGGATCCACTTGAGGACGGTATTGGTTATCTCCTTGGTTGGAATTGCCGGCTATTGCATTTACTTCGAATGGATTGCCTTCGGTGGCAGGG